>BSBK01001069.1:0-52500 GCA_027943335.1 Chamaecyparis obtusa | reverse complement strand
AAGGTTTGATTAATCAGATTTATCAATCTGGAAGGAACAATGAGACATTCACATCCAAAATCAAAATCAAAATTATGAACACTTACTAAAGAAGATGGAAGGGAATGATAATCTGAACACAAAAATGACTTGTAATCTGGTATATTTCCTTCACAATTTCTGCAAAAATGGTTACAAAAGTGGCTTGAGAAACATATAGGAACAATACATTCACTAAAATGCCTTTTTTTCAAAATCTGCAACCCTTAGAAAAGAAAAACTTCCTTCCTAAAAAGGCCTCCAAAACCCTAATCCGGGAATGCCTATCTCCCCTAAAAATGCTCAATCTTTGGCCATACATCATGCCAAATATTTAGGTCACATGTCATCTACAACAAGACAAAACATTCTCCCCTAAATTTTGGCAAAAAATAAGAAATTTAAATTCCTTTTACATTATGAACATGCCAAAATTTAATTATTCTTTTAATAAATTAGCTTTATAATAAAAGGAATAAACCCTTTATATAAATTTCATGCCAAATTTATTTAAAAGAAATCAAATATTAAAAAGGTTTTAATATTTGATATGCCATGAAATAATTATTAAAATTTTTTAATATTTATATTAAAAAAAAACTAATAAATAACTATCCCAAAAATATCCTAATTCCTAACACTTCATATTTAGCAATTTTGAAATAAGCAAAGTGGGGAGTAAACTTCGACCCACTTGCTTCTAATACATATTGATGTGCTAAAATTTGAGGACAGATGGCAAACTTCTGTGGTCAAACTAACCCTCTGTCAGTACTTAGCCTTGTGGACGCCAAAATATTTTACATTCTATTTTGGGGTTTCATCTTATCATACAATAAGGCATTTCTATTCATTATTTTGCATTTTGAAGGGTTTCAAACCCTAGCACTGCTGGTTCAAAGGCTGAACTATGTGTTTTGATGAAGATTTTTTGCAAAAAATAAGGGGAAATAGACCCTTCAGAACTCGGCCTCTCTCTCTAGAATTGTAAGTTTACTTTTAACTCTCTATCAACTTCTTGTTTCTTCAAAACGTGCCTTTCCATTGCATAAAAATGTGGCTCTTTGTTTTGAAAAATACATCTCAGTTCACTACATGATATACTCCATTATCTGCTTGAAATATGTTTCAGTTTGTGCATAGAATATGGAAGACTCTTGTTGCTGGAAACGTGCATGAATGTAACAATAACATTGCATAAAAATGTTTCATACTCTCTATTCATAGATATCAACATGTAGTGTTTAATACATATTTGCTTCAGAAAGATAATAGCACAAAATATATGGTTAAAACTCTTTGTCTTTTGCATAAAACATTGAGGTTTTCTGCAGCTGAAAGTATGAGTTCATTGGTGAATGCTGAAATTCCTTTTCAATGTGCCACTTTATATGAAGAAGCTTCTGGTCTTTTTGTGTTCTCTGCTGGAAATACATATGTAGCATGTGTTTACTTTGAAAAATAAAGCCAAAAATAAAGTCGAAACCCTTATTTTTTGCATGAAATACTAAAGTTTGTAGCTGGAAACATGGGTTTGAACTCCAATCAACACTTTTTCATTGACATTTTTTATAAAAAATGTGGCTCTATTTATAAAAGCCATATTCCCTTCTTTGCATGAAACATGAAGTTCAATGCTGAAAATATGGGTCTTCTCCATTCAAACTTCCTGTTATTGTTTGCTAAAAACATGGCTTGATTCTCTGCATAAACTGAACTTCCATTTGCTCTTGACATGTGTTCACTGTTATGTAACAGTTAATGTTTACTGTTCTTTGTCTAGTACATACTCAAACATTGCAAATACACTTTCAGTTTTGGAAAAGACACCAAATGGCTTTATTTTTCCTCTGTAGCTTACATTCCTTAGTTCAAACATGAACTCCATTACTGATAAAAAGCACTTGATTTCTCTATTTCAATTTGACCATATACAGAAATACTGGAAACATAGAATGAACTCTCTGCTTCTGAAAATGAACCATACAGTTAGTCTTTACTTCACTTTGATGATCATGAATCTTGATGCTGAAAATATACACCATTCTCAATTTGAAAACTCACTGCTTATTATTTTTATTGAAGACTTATTTTGGCAATTTGATAACTCCGCATCTTCTGTTATGAACTATAACTTTGCAAAAAATGGCACTCTATTAGTGATCTTATTATTCTTTTGCAAGTACAAGAACATCTAAAAATGTGCATATATATACAGAAGATATACTGTTGTCACTCATATACACTGATGTTTTCAAAAAGTATACAACATGATGATAGAGAGTGTCATTTCCTTTCTTTACATACTCTGTTCCAGAATGAACATGAACTTGAACTTGGTATTTCTTCTTCAACATAAGAACTTCACTTTTGAACCTTGAGTTCAATATTTTCAAAACTTGATCTACATTATTGAAGCTTTTGTAGCAGATTATTATACACTTTCTTTCTGATACTGAATTTGCCATTTTATGATATAAAGTACAGCAAGATGAAAATGTTTTATATTTCTATTAATGAAGTTCGAGCATGGGCTCGTGACACTCATTAAAAACAAAATGCTTATGACTGAGGTTTGAACACAGGTTTGTGACACCCAATCATAACATTTTGTTAACATTCATATTATGATTCAATCTTGAAGCACTTGTAAAATATTCAGCATTAAATCATTGAGAGTTTGAAAATGTACTCTATTCATGATGAAATCAGCATCTTTTGGTGAAACAATTTGATTCCTCTAGAGATCAGCAACCTGGAACTTCCTGTAGCATGGGAAACCAACTTGTTCTACATCTTCAAAAATGACTGAAAAGTGAATCAGTCCACTGTTATCTGCAAAACAACTTGTTAATTACATGCAATATCAATAAGAAACATATTTTGAAAAAGGTTTCTCAGTTCATAAATACACTAAGTCCATTTCATTCAAATTCATGACTATTCAAAATGAAATCACACACCACAATAGGTGCTAAAAGTGAAAGGTTTCATATTCTAGAACATGTCCCTTTAACACTTTCTTGTAGTGAGTGATAGTTTTCATTTTCTTGCTACATTTGTTCTTAGATTGATATGCAAATAGTAACAGATAGCTGATGTATGTAATTGTTTTCCTTGTATTGCTTAGATCCATCAAGATCTAATAGTTATTTCTTTCCTTTTTTTAGGTGATGCTGCCCTAAGGACCAAAATGCAGATGGTGACCCAGGAATGACTTAGATGCAAGGACCTGACATAAACTAGCAGAATCAATACAAAAAATGAGGCAACGCATGGGAACCTTTTACACATTTTAGTTTTCTATTCTAATTTGCAAATGTACTCTGATTATTGAATCATGTAACATGAATCAAATGACATTTGTACTACATTCTTATGGATGCACAATGTAATGATCAATGATGAATTATTTTGAATTTGTAATAATCTGATCAATACTTGGAGTACAAAAGTAAAATCTGATAACAAATGTAGTAAGTAGATGCAAACTAACAAAACCTACTAGATAGTGTTAATTAGATAACATGAATGTGCAAATTTCTCTTTTAGTGCCTATTGTGTTGTATGGTTAGATTTTGGATAACAGTAATCAAAAGTTCCCGAGGTCTTTTATTCTTAGGTTGTTGTTGAGGTTTAGGCTAAGTTTTTAATTTAGGCTTAGGTTTTGGTTGAGGTTGAGATTGAACTTGAGATTGAATCTAAGGTTGAGGTGGAGATATAGATTGACCAACATGCTCCACTTGATTAACAATGTGATTAAGATCATCCATCTTTGATTCATACATAGTTTCCATAGAAGATGGCTGAGAAATGGTATTAGTATCATGTGCAGGTAAAGGATTTGTATAGATTTGAAGGTTTTGATTAGGAGGAGAGACTGATTTGTTCCCACTACCATCAAGATTATCAACAGATAAGGCATTAGAATCAATTAAGTCTTGAACCTTATGTTTTAAAGAATAACACTTCTTCGTATCATGACCATTCTGACGATGATATTGACAAAAAGCTTTAGGATCAAAAGATTTAGATGCAATCATAGCAGGTAAAGAGGTTGAATAGGAGGTAAAGTAATCATATTAGTAGTTAACAACCTATTCATAACAAAATGTAAAGATTCAAAAAGAGGAGTAAACATATGATTTAATCAAAAAGCAGTGGATGCAGAAGTGGCATTGTGAGATGCAACAAAAACTTGATCAGCAACTGCATTCACTTATCTATTTATCTTGACATAGTTGTTCAATTTTTTAAATTTGTTCAGATTAGGAGTAGCATCACTCTTATCAACCGGAACAGGAGCCATTGGAGTGTTTCTCTCAAATTGACTCACTTGTAATTGATAATGATGAAGCACTGCACAAAGTTGTTGAAAAGAGGTAAATTCAATAAGAAAAATCTTATCTCTAATATCCTTTTGCAAATTTGAAATAAACATATGTTGAATATCAATATCAGGAACAAGATAGGAAATATGAGCATACAAATGCTTAAATCTACCAATAAATTTAGTCAATTTTTCTTTAGCACTTTGTTTACAATGCATCAAATAAGTCAAAGACACTTTTGGGCCAATAATGTTTTGAAATTGTTGAATAAAGGCATTAGCAAGTTTTGGAAATGAATCAATAGAATAAGGAGGCAAGGAACAATACCATTGTAAGTCCTTCTCATGAAAAGTTCTAGAAAATAGTTTGGCTAAAATCCTATGGTCATGAGCATAATCACTACAAAGGATTTGAAATGTCTTAACATGATGAATGGGGTCTCCTTTTCTGTTATAATTCTCAAGATGAGCCATATCGACTTGTTGAGGAACAAGAGCATGAATAATGTCTAGGTAAAAAGGAATTCCCATGTCACATGTAGGAATGCTAAACTTGTTTTGAGTTAAGGAAGCAAGTTGTTGTTGTAAGGATGACACAGTTTGAGCCAAATTGATGATTGTTGAATAATTAGAGGAAATAAGAGGAATAGAAACATTAGAAACACTAGGTAAAGTGTAATAAGTTATAGGAATGGAAGATACAACTGGAGGAACACTTGGAACTACAATTGAAAGTAGATTAGAATAATTAAAAGGAACACTACGATAAGAAGGTTGTGATGTAGGAAGGGACACAGGAGGAACACTCATAGGAATAGAGGGAACCGTCATAGTCACCAAAGAAGGAGTATAGGTAGGAACACTAGGTAAAGGATTAGAAGAAGGTTCTACACTAGTGATAGGAGGAATCAACCCTAAGTCTTGAGCTTCTTGAAGTAAAGGTTTAACATTTGAATGCACGAGGTGAGTAATACCATGAAGAAGATTAACAGCTTGATCACTATCATGAAGAAATTTCTTAAGAGCCTCTATAGCTTGAATAGAATCTTGATTATGGTTTTCTTGCATAAGCTAATTGCCCATTTTATCAAGTTCAGTTGAAATGTTTTGGACTTGTTCAGGAGGAACTCTTAAAGTATCATCCTCATCATGAGATGATTGAGAAGATTTTTTCTCCATAATAGGATTAGAACCATGAAGAATCAAATTATCATCCAGGAGCCTAAGGAAAGGAGAAGAAGATTCAGGATCAAAGGCACCCATGAGTCTATGACTTCTTCTAATCAAAATGTTATAAGTAGGACTAGTAGTAGTAAAGCTCACAAACCAATGCAATGAAAATGAACTAAACTAAGAACACATAAAGCATGAATATTTTTGTATTTTTGAAATCTAATTAGCATGCAAGATTTAACATAAAAGATAAATCTAATACCAATAAGATAAAAGCAAATCTAACACCATAAAACATAATAGAGCATCCAATTCCATAAAAGAAAGGGGAGTAAGCTAGTCGGGTTCACCAAAATGAATAGGGTTAAATAGTGTTCACCACAAAATGAATGGGGGAAATATGAGATCTACTTCCAAATATAAATTCCCAAAGGAGAGATCCAAATTGATCAACCAAAAGGTTAATACACAAAAGAATCAATCTATGGAGAGTATGATTGAAGAAGAAAACCTTATATTTCCTTATAAAGAGTATATACTTGAAATCTGAAATAATTGAAAGGAAAATACTAACCTCAAAATAGGGAAAATCTACAAAATGCCAATTTCTGATGCCTCTGTATAGTTTTAGGCAATTCTGCACCTGTTTTGGATTGGAAATGCTGAGACAAAGAAAACCCAGAAAACTTTTATCTTTTTGATAGCGAGTAGTCTTTGACCCCGATAAAAGGTCAAAGAATACTTTGATATTTTGAAGGTCATCCTTGACTTTGTTCACAAATCTTAGAAGTTCGCCGAAAAGGGCATCCAAATCTAAGCTCTGATCTGTCGTTATGCACCTGTACCTACAAGAAAAAGAGGGTTTTTGTTGTTTGGATGGGAGGTTTGCCTTGGGAAAACCCCAATTTAGGAATTAACCTTGAAATTGAATTGAAATTGTAATGTGCTTAAACAAAGTAAATGAAACAATTCACCTTGCTTATGTTGAAGTCCTTGTAGAGGATTCAAATCCTTGAATCCACAAGTAGGGATGCTCCAATGGATGTAGAATGAATGTAGGATGTCTCAAATCAATGGCATTTGATCTTCAACACCAATCTTGAATGGATCTTTACATATGAGGAGTCTTGGATGAATGTTGATGGAGAAATCTTCAAGGGGGCTCCAAAGAGATTGAGTCCTTTAATAGCTAACAATGGATCTCCTTGATGGATGCTTGAATTCTTGAAGACTTGAAAGGTTGGCTTGAAGATGAATGAATTCTTTTTTTCTTTCCTTCTCCTTCTTTCTTACTTGAGAGATTGATCATGGAAAACTTGATTGATAATGGATGAGAAAATGAGAGAGGAAGGCTTCCTTTTATAGTGATCTAGGGCACAAACCTCTAGAGAAGGCCAACATTAGGGAATTAAATCCCAATTAACCTTAACTCCTAAAAATGGACCCATATTAAACGAAATTTAAGGATCTACCATTCTGAAACCTGAGATGGCCGACCCGAAAGCAGGAAAACAAATATTTCTGAAACCCAACATCCAAAAATCATGGGAACCTAAAATTTGAAATCTGGGTCAAGGATAAGGTAGACCCCACCCTAGGTCAGGGTCAAGGTCATCCCTAACCTAGGTCAAGGTTGAGGTCATCATTGACCCTCAAGGTTTTCTTTGACCTTGAGGTCAAAGACCTTAGGACATCAATCTAGAATGCTAGGAAATGTATAAATAAAGTGAAAATCAAGTTGAGAGAGAAGCAGAATGGGGGGAGAAAGCTAGATTCATGCAAAGACCTGATCAAGGTGCTTAACATGACCTGAGACTACTCACTCAGAGGGCTAAATGCTCTTATCATGGAAGTGCTTCCAGTTTAAGATGATAGACTAAGTACAAGAATGTATACCATAAATCGATTAAGGCCAAATCAAATGGACGAGGTTGTGGCATCATGAATCTATGGCATCTCCTCTTTTGAAATCAAATAAAAATAAATAGACCATGTCAGTAAACATTAGTGTACAATCTTAATAATTTATGTATGATAAATATTCATTTAAAATTAAATGCACTTTGAAATTACAAGTTATATCTTACCAAAATATTCTCAATGAATAATGGATCCACATCCTCATCTCTTGAATGAGATAAATCTATAGGGTTTCCTTGAAACCCTATCATTTCATTTGGTCCACTTCCCATATCAATAACCTCAAACTTAGATGTGTCCATTAGTTCCTTTTTAGGTTGTCCAAGGGGACCTAAGAAAATCTACTCGAACATAGTGAATATGTAGCACACAAATATGTATGAATCTGAGGAGGATGTGTCTACATTATTTCCATGTGGTCATGCTAGTGATGTAGTTTGACTAATCAAATGCTCACTAAAAAAGTGAGTAACCCTAATATTTTATAAGGTAGATTATGTAATAACACTTGGATGCTTTTGTAGACACCTAAAAATGACATGTTGCTCGTACACAATGATTTTACTAACATTCCTCTTAAATTATTATTATTATTTTTCTTAAGAAAAAGTGGGCTAGCCACTATATATATTTATTTAAAATTGGTTCAAAGAATCAATCGGAAAAGAACCAAAAAAGAAAACCCAGAATCGTTGTCGAATACAAAGTATAGACATGGTAATCTTACATATACATAACACATGTATATATATGCAACATCTATTTACAATGATGTAAAGCATATACATCCTAATATAATCATGCCCAAGAAGATAATATTCCCACACATTTAGAAATTAAAAATCTATCAAATGAATTCCAACCAACAAAACCATATAAAATTTAACCTGTAAGGACATTGGAACCCCCAAAAAAGCCAAAATTTAGAGCCCGACTATTATATTTCATTCCTCCATATCGACGGTAACACCAAGCTGGAAATTTGTATGTCCATGGGAAAATATCCATGCATCTTCCCAACCCATTGGTGGATCCTTTGGGGTATCTGTAGCCTAGCCATCATATTCAATTGGCTAGGTGTCTATGGTCTGAGTGGGCAAGCCAATAGGGAAGTCATGACATTCAGCCAAAGGAGAGTTGACTAAAGAAGGTAAGTTCAAATCTGGTACTAACTATGGGGGTGAAGAGAAAGTGTCCTACCATTAGATGCCTTTTCCTTGAGACATGGACATGGCACAATGTTTGGAGTACTCAATAAATATAGTATGGCACTAACAGTCTAGAAAATGTTGGCCTCAAGCTCTGGGCCTAAAACCTATGCCACCACTTGCAGAGTCGATTTGAGTAACCAAAAGCTATGCCGCTCCAGAGCCCATTTGATGCTATCATATATCATCACATGTTCATGTTTTTCCATTAGGATATGACAGGGAAATAAGCCACCAACAAAGGCACACCCCAACCAAAAATTGTGTTTGTGAATAGCCATCATTAATTTATTCCCCAACATGAATTTTGGGTGAATCACCTTGTTTGCAATTATCAACAGAAGGTCGATAGATTGTAGGAGGTCCATGGAATTGGAGAGAAAAATTGAGATCACCTAGGAGGGGAAAAGGACTTGCCTTGACCTAAGACATAATACATGTTCTTCGATCACCTTGTGAATGGCACTGCTAATCACATGAGAGTGACAAATAAAGACAGAGTCAAGGAAAATATTATCTATGTGAGGAGGGCATGGAATCTTAGTCTCCACAAGAAGAAGAAAAATTATATAATTTTGTGGTAGAAAATCATCATGAAAAAGACCACAGGACTCGCAGTGCGGGCACATATACAGAATAAACTCCATTATGCAAAAACACTCGGCACATTGCTAGGAAATGGAAGCAGGATCGGGTTTTTATTCTGCCCAAATATTGTGGCATTCATATTGAGACATGCCAAGGGTCCCATTTGAATCAAGCACAATCAACTCTACACATATTCACAATTAATTTGAGGTCACTGTATAATGTAAAAATTACATATACATATATTTCCCTTGGCATCAATGAACCTCATTGCAATTAGTGGTGGCCATTGGATTTTTGTGAATTAGGTTAGCATAAATACACTCATACCATGTTGTATGAGCTCACACATATAAAGCTATGCTCTGGTATAAATTGGGTACATGTTTAACTTGTACATCAAGAGCCACATATGTGAACTCTAGTCCAAGTTATAATGTCATATACAAATGTCACAAACATCAGATAACATCATCCCCCAATTTGATCATCAACATGAGCTTCTGCATCCATCTAGCCTAAAGATTTATCAATCATAATCAATCATCGCATCACATTGTTGTTGTTAATATACTCAAGTGGATTTGATGTTTCAAGAGCCAACCCATCACAACCCAAGTTTGCTAAGTGACCTATCAGTGCATTTCCTTCACACAAAGTATGAGAGATATATTTCTCATCAAATTAATCGAGTAGGTTCCAAATTTGTTGCAAAATATAGGCTATCTTCCAATTATGTGATTGTCTTTTAATACAAGCATTTATAATGACCTGGGAGTCACCTTCTATCTGTATGTTTTTAAAACCACATTGTTTTGCTAAACCTAAACCTACAAACAGAGCATGTGCTTCGGCCATGTTATTTTTGACATGAGGCAACCTGAGATGATTTTATAGCAAGCACCACACCTTGATGATTTCTAATACATACCCCAACACCCTATTTTCTAGGATTACCATGGGAAGAGCCATCAAAATTGATTTTAACCATTCCACGAATAGGACGATGCTAGTGAACTGTGTCTCTATCTTGAGAAGTGTTTGTTTGGAATTAGTGATACCAACCACAGGGCACATGAATATCTTTCCATTCGCTAATGACAACACTATCCTAATTAGATAATACTGGATTACATTTGACTTTTGAATGACTAGCATTAACCACTTCTGATATCTATCCTTCAATACATGTGAGGACAATTTCAAGTGAAGAGGGACTCTGACAGAATTCTCTCTTGTTACATTCCCACCATAATGTCCACACCACTAAAGTCAGGATACATTTTCCACAAACCAAATAAGAGAGAATTCGTATGTAGTTTAAGCTAAGATTGGAAAAGGTCCCATAATTTATTTAGAAGTGAAGTGAAATATTTCAATTTCTGAAGAACAAAAAGCCAACAACACTGTGCAAAAGGACAATTCAAGAATAAATGGTCCACATCTTCAAGTTCTTGGTCACAAAGTAGATAGTTAAATGGTTGGGAGATATGAAATTTATTAAGTTTGTTACTTGTTAGGGCCCTTTTTTTCAATGCAATCCATGCAAAACACCCAGCTTTGGGGAGAGTTACATGATTCCAATAGAAAGAGAATGCCCAACATGGAAATTTTGATGTCTCCTACTGTTGAATGATCCTATAGCCTTCTTTAATAGAGTATGTGCCATCTTTCCTGGGAGCCCAAAATAACTTATCATCCTTTCCTGAAAGGTAAACCTCTTTTTCTAAAAAATATTTTGTTAGTCTCTCTCTATCCTGAGTTGAGATAGGTAGCTCAGTCGGGTCCTTCCAAATCACTCTCCTAGAGAATGGGCAAATTGCTGCAACATAATCCACTAAGTAGCAGCCCCAAATTTTTTCTAAGGAGACAATCATTTCCTCCATAGGCTCTAGTTTACATAAGGGAGGTGTACTATTCCATGAATCTCTCCAAAACTTTACTTTTTCCCCATTGTTGACTTCCCAGGATATGTATTTAGTCATAATATCTCGTGATGCCACCATAAAATCCTAGATAACTGATCCTTTAGGGGGTTTAATATGGATAATATTCTAGATGGACATGTGTTATCAAGATACTTTTGTTAAAGGATTTGGAACCATTTTTTATGTGGTTTAGTATACATTTTCCATACAAGTTTATCTCCAAAAGTCGTATTTCTTTTTGCCAAATCATGCACCCCTGCACCTCCCAAATATTTCACTTACGCCATATCTTGCAGAGAGATAAGTGGGATTTTGTTTTCACTAATTATATCCCCTGACCATAGGAATTCTCTAAGAATGTTTTGTATTGTTTGAATCACTAAATATGGGGCTTTTAGCACCGATAAATAATAATTAGGAATAGCAGAGAGGACTATTTTTATAAGAAGAATTTTACCTACAAGCGACAACCATTTGGATTTCCAAGCCACTATTCAGGCTTTGATTCTATCAATAATAATATGTCAGTACATTGTTTTGTTGGCCTCCATGAAAAAAGGAATGCCAAGGTACACAAAAGGTAGGAAATCTACTGAAAAACCTAAGATGTTGACGATTTTGTTGGAGATAATCTGATTAGTAATGAATAGATAGATTTTTTACTTTTGTCCATTGAATTTTTGACCTGAAGCTGAGGTATACCATTCCAAAGTCTTCTTGATCTATTTATCTTCTATGACATTCACAGTCCTCAGAAGCAAAGTATCCACAATTTGTGTACCTTACTAAAGACCAAGAACATGATTTTGTTGAATGTATCTACTAAATGCTTCAGCCATGAGGATAAACAGTACAAGGGAAAGAGGATCCCCTTGTCAGATTCCTTGTGTTGAGGTAAAAAACCCAGCTGGCACCCCATTTATAAGAACTAAAAACCATGCACCCAAGATACATGTTTTAATCCATTTGCACCATCCTTTAGCAAACCCATTTTTTTCTAAGACTTTGAAGAGAAAGTCCCAACGAACTCCTTCGTCATGTCTAGTTAAATTATTAGATAATCTTAATTATTCAATTAATTTGTGTCCTACTATATTTTAAATTTGAATTCATAATTTATCCCTAATTTGTAATTAATTAATTTTAAACAATTATTTAATTATTAAACATCTAATTAATATTCATCACTAATTCTTCTAAAGTAATTAAATAATTATCATTATTAAATTTTTCCCTATGTATACACATTAATTAAATAATTATATTATTTAATTAAATACTTCCACTTTATCATTATTATATTTAATTAATCAATTTCTCACTCATAATTAAATAAATGCTAATTTATTTAATTTACCAATTATTTCTCTCATAAATAAATAAGTTTATTTATTTATTTATAATTCCCCCATGTGTAAATAAATAAATTCATTATTTATTTGTTTGTATTTATTCTTCTAGTTTTGACTATTCAATCTATTCAGTCTTCTATTCCATGTAATTAGTCCTCTAATCAATCTATTCTATTGACAAACTAATCAATCTAGTCAACTCTTCAATCAATTCAATTGACTACTCAACCAATTCACTTAAAGAGATCAAGAAATTCCATTGACAAGGAAATTGAATGAGTCTACTCTTCAATCAATTTGAGTTCTCTTGAATCACAACCAATCAATCCCATCAATCAAGGAATTTTGATTGAAACCCCAAAATTCCTATAAAATAGAGAGCTAATTCTCATATTTTACAATCACATACATGCTTTGAATTCTAATGTTGTCACATTGAGCTTGAAACTAAGAGCCCACATTGCATCAATGAGAACAAAAAAGGATGAATTATTAGTTTCCATATTCATTGTTTGAATTGATTTCATTTATTAATTTTTATGCATTATTGTGTCTTGTTTCCTTTTGTAATATAGAGATTTAAACTAACTACTATTAACATATATTTTGTGGTAGATTTGTGTTACAATTGTAGGTTTTCGTATCTAAATATACCCTTGATTACAATGGTTAACCTTACATGAAGCACCAGTCTTATAAAGTTTGATATTTTTTTCCCATACTGTGCAGCCATAGGTTTCTTTTGATGTAAACTACAAATGGTTTTGAGGCACTTACTGTAATGCCCCACCAGGGAACCCAAAAGAGATTAACCTAGAACATAATACTAAGTTTGGTGAACAATTTTTTTTTTCCCTAAAGTTTACATACAAGAAAAACATTCATGTGGAAGTATTAACCATTTACTCACATAACACACATCATTAACATACGTTACAAAACTAATGGGTTCCATGACATAGAATTACTTACTAACACAACTCATCTATTAACATCAACAAAAGATTCCATAAATTAAATTAAACAATTATATCATAATAATTACAATCTTATGAACGTCCATGTTTCCTAATAAACTCACATCCACTGCACATGTCGTAGGGTATGTAGTAATCACTGGGTATGTGCAGGAACATGGTATGCCAAAAAGTGGCGATGTGAAAAAATCCTCTTTTCACTCGTCCAAAAACGTGCTAAAAAGAATGTTGAATTTTTAGTAGGCCTGGGTGTTAGTACACATGCCCAAGAAAATACCAAGCCTAATCGGATATTCAATAATATCAGATATCTAAAAAATTCTGCCTATTTTGAAATTTGAATTGCCCCACTTTTTCCAATTTCAATTTACAATAAAATCGGATATCTGATAATATCAGATATCCGAAAAAGCTCCCCTATTTTGAAATTTGAATTGCCCCACTTTTTCCAATTTCAAGTTACAAGGATTTATACAAATATAACATTTAAGTATAAGTTTGATTTATTTAATTTCTTATACTTTAATTTATATGTGTATAAATACAAGTTAAATACATTCCAATATGTTTGAGATAGGTTTCAACTTCATAGGAGTTAAGATGCAAATTCTAGATTTTGGGGGATTTTGAAAACTTCCAAACTTAGACAAATTTCAAAATTCAGCAAGCCTTCAGTAAGGTTACCTCCCATAATCCATCATGGATTTCTAAGGTCAAACTGAAGCTAGCAAAAGGATTCTCAAAGGGTTTTAACTCATTTTATCACAAATCACTTGGACCCCTTAGGACACACTTGAGGGTTCTAATGAGTCAAAACGGGTCATGGGGACTTCTTATGGGCCCTAACACATGATAAGGCATACTAGGACCCCTATGAAGTCCATATGACCCCTTTTGACACATTTGAACCCTCAAGTGTGTCCAAAGGGGTCGTAGGACCCCTTAGGACACACTTGAGGGTTCTAATGTGTCAAAAGAGGTCATGGGGAATTTCTAGGGGTCGTAATGCGTGATAACACATACTAGGACCCCTAAGAAGTCCCCATGACCCCTTTTGACACATTGGAACTCTCAAGCATGTCTGAAGGGGTCATAGGACCACTTAGGTCACACATGAGCATTCCAATGTGTCAAAAGGGGTCATGGGGACTTCCTAGGCATCCTAACATGTAATAAGGCGTACTAGGACCCCTAGAAAGTCCCCATCACCCCTTTCAACACATTGGAAACCTCAAGTGTGTCCTAAGGGTTTTCACAACCCCTTCAAACACACTTGAGCATTCCAATAGGTCAAAAGGGGTCATGGAGAGTTCCTAGGGGTCCTAGTACACCTTATAATGTGTTAGGACCCCTAGGAAGTCCCCATGACCCCTTTTGACATATTAGAACCCTCAAGTGTCTCCTAAAGGGTCCTATGACCCCTTCAACACACTTGACAGCTCCAATATGTCAAAAGGGGTCATGGGGACTTCTTAGGGGTCCTAGTATGCCTTATCACGTGTTAGGACCCCTAGGAAGTCCCCATGATGCCTTTTGACATATTAGAACCCTCAAGTGTGTCCTAAGGGGTCATGGGAACCCTTAGGACACACTTGAGTGTTCTAATGTGTCTAAAGGGGTCATGGGGAATTCCTAGGGGTCCTAACACATGATAAGGCATACTAGGACCCCTAAGAAGTCCCCATGACCCCTTTTGACACATTGGACCCCTCAATGGTGTCCTAAGGGGTCCTAAAACCCCTTAGGACACACTTGATAGTTTAAATATGTCAAAAGTGGTCATGGGGACTTCCTAGGGATCCTAACACATGATAAGGTGTACTAGGACCTCTAGGAAGTCCCCATGACCCCTTTTTAAAAATTTAAATGTGAAAGTGTGTTTGAATGGGTCGTAGGACCCCTTAGGACACACTTAAGAGTTTTAATGTGTCAAAAGGGGTCATGGGGACTTCCTAGGGGAACTAAGATGTGATAAGGCGAACTAGGACCCCTAGGAAGTCCCCATGAACACTTTTCAGACATTGGATAGCTCAAGTGTGTCTGAAGGGGTCCTACGACCCCATAGGACATAGTTGAGGATTCCAATGTGTCAAAAGGGGTCATGGGGACTTCCTAGGGGTCCTACCATGTGATAAGGCATACTAGGACCCCTAAGAAGTCCCTATGACCCCTTTTGACACATTTGAATGCTCACGTGTGTCTGAAGGGGTCGTAGGACCCCTTAGGACACACTTGAGGGTTCAAATATGTCAAAAGGGGTCATGGGGACCTCCTAGGGGTCGTAACACATGATAAAGTGTACTCGGACCCCTAAGAAATCACCATGACCCCTTTAGACATATTAGAACCCTCAAGTGTGTCCTAAGGTGTCCTATGACCCCTTAGGACACACTTGAGGGTTCTAATGTGTCAAAATGGGTCATGGGGACTTCATAGGAGCCTACCATGTTATAAAGTGTACTACGATCTCTACAAAGTCCCCATGACCCCTTTTGACACATTTGAACCCTCAAATGTATTCGAAGGAAAAAGTTGAGGGTTCTAATGTGTCAAAATGGGCCATGGGGACTTCCTAGGGGTCCTAGTATGTCTTATCACATGTACTATGACCCCTCAGAAGTCCCCATGAACCCTTTTGACACATTTGAATTCTCAAGTGTGTCTAAAGGGGTCGTAGGACCCTTTAGGTCACACTTGATAGTTCTAATGTGTCAAAAGGGGTCATGGGGACTTCTTAGGGGTCCTAACATGTGATAAGGTGAACTAGGATGCCTAGGAAGTCCCCATGAACCCTTTTGACACATTTGATAGCTCAAGTGTGTTTGAAGGGGTTCTATGACCCCTTAGGACATAGTTGAGGATTCTAATGTGTCAAAAGGGGTCATGGGGACTTCCTACAGGTCCTAACACATGATAAGGCATACTAGGACCCCTAAGAAGTCCCCATGACCCCTTTTGACATATTTGAATGCTCAAGTGTGTCTGAAGGAGTCGTAAGACTCCTTAGGACACACTTGAGGGTTCTAATGCATGAAAAGGGGTCATGGGGAATTTAGAGGGGTCCTAGTATGACTTATCATGCATTATGACTACTAGGAAGTCTCCATGACCCCTTTTGACACATTTGAACACTCAAGTGTGTCTGAAGGGGTCGTAGGACCCCTTTGGACACACTTGAGCATTCAAATGTGTCAAAAGGGGTTATAGATGACCCCTTCAGACACACTTGAGGGTTCAAATGTGTCAAAAGGGGTCATGGGAACTTCCTACGGGTCCTATTATGCCTTATCATGTGTTAGGACCCCTAAGAAGTTCCCACACATTTTAATGCTCAAGTGTCTCCAAAGGGGTCCTATGACCCCTTCAGACACACTTGAGCATTAAAATGTGTCAAAAGGGGTCATGGGGAATTTCTAGGGGTCCTAGTATCCCTTATCATGCATTAGGACCCCTAAAAAGTCCCCATGACACCTTTTGACACATTAGAACCCTTAGGTATGTCCTAAGGAGTCCTACGACCCCTTCGAACACACTTGAGCATTCAAATGTGTCAAAAAGGGTCATGGGGACTTCCTAGGGGTCCCAGTATGCCTTATCACATGTTAGGAGCCCTTAAGACACACTTCAGGGTTCCAATATATTAGAAGGGGTCATGACAACTTTGTAGGGGTCCTAACACATGATAAGGCATACTAGGACCCCTAGGAAGTCTCCATGACCCCTTTTGACACATTTGAACACTCAAGTGTGTCTAAATGGGTTCTATGACCATGTCGGACACACTTGAGTGGTCAAATGTGTCAAAAGGGGTCATGGAGACTTCCTAGGGGTCCTAACATGTGATGAGGTGTACTAGGACCCCTAGGAAGTCCCCATCATCCTATTTTACACATTAGAACCCTCAAGTGTGTCCTAAGTGGTTGTAGGACCCCTTAGGACACACTTGAGAGTTATAATGTGTCAAAAGGGGTCATGGGGACTTCTTAAGGGTCTTAATGTGTGATAAGGCATACTAGGACCCCTAGGAAGTCCCCATGACCCCTTTTGACACATTTGAACCCTCAAGTGTGTCTGAAGGGGTCGTAGGACCCCTTAGGACACACTTGAGGGTTCTAATGTGACAAAAGGGGTCATGGAGACTTCCTAAGGGTTATAGCATGTGATAAGGCATACTAGGACCCCTAGGAAGTCCCCATGACACCTTTTTACACATTAGAACCCTCAAGTGTGTCCTAAGGGGTCATAGGACCCCTTAGGACACACTTGAGGTTTCTAATTTGTCAAAAGGGGTCATGGGGACTTTGTAGGGGTTCCAACACACGAGAAGGTGTACTAGGACCTCTAGAAAGTCTCCATGACCCCTTTTGACACATTTGAATGCTCAAGTGTGTCCGAAGGGCTCCTACGACCCCTTCAAACACACTTGAATATTCAAATGTGTCAAAAGGGGTCATGGGGACTTCATAGGGCTCCTAACACATTATAAGGCATACTAGGACCCCTACAAAGTCCCCATGACCCCTTTTGACACATTATAACCCTCAAGTGTGTCTAAAGGGGTTGTGTGACCCCTTCGAACACACTCAAGAGTTCCAATATGTGAAAAGGGATCGTGGGGACTTCCTAGGGGTCCTAACATGTGATAAGGTGTATTAGGACCCCTAGGAAGTCCCCATGACCCCTTTTGACACATTTGAACCCTGAAGTGTGTCTGAAGGTATTGTAGGACCCCTTAGGACACACTTGAGGGTTCTAATTTGTCAAAAAGGGTCATGTGGATGTCCTAGGGGTCCTAACACATGATAATGCATACTAGGACCCCTAAGAAGTCCCCATGACCCCTTTTGACACATTTGAACCACCAAGTGTGTCCTAAGGGGTTCTAGGACCCCTTAGGACAAACTTGATGGTTCCAATGTGTCAAAATGGGTCATGGGGACTTCCTAGGGGTTCTAATAACTAATTAGGCATACTAGGACCCCTAGGAAGTCGCAATGACCCCTTTTGACACATTTGAATTCTCAAGTGTGTTTGAATGGGATGTAAGACCCCTTAGGACACAACCAAGGGTTCTAATGTGTCAAAAGGGGTCATGGGGACTTCATAGTGGTCCTAACATGTGATAAGGCATACTAGGACCCCTAGAAAGTCCCCGTGACCCCTTTTGACACATTTTAATGCTCAAGTGTGTCTAAAAGGGTCGTAGGACTCCTTAGGACACACTTGAGGGTTAAAATGTGTTAAAAGGGGTCATGGGTACTTCCTAGGAGTCCTAACATGTGATAAGGCATAATAGGACCCCTAGGAAGTCCCCATGACCCCTTTTGACATATTTGAATGCTCAAGTGTGTTCAAAGGGGTCATAGGACCCCTTAGGAAACACTTGAGGGTTCTAATGTGTTTAAAGGGGTCATTAGGACTTCATAGGGGTCCTAACATGTGATAAGGCATACTAGGACTCCTAGGAAGTCTCTATCACCCATTTTTACACATTAGAACCCTCAAGTGTGTCCTAAGGGGTTGTAGCTATGACCCCTTAGGACACACATGAGTGTTCTAATGTTTCAAAAGGGGTCATGGGGACTTCCTAGGGGTCCTAATGCTTGATAAGGCATACTAGGACCCCTAGGAAGTCTCCATGACCCTTTTTGACATATTTGAACCCTCAAGTGTGTCCAAAGGGGTCCTATGACCCCTTTGGACACACTTGAGGGTTCTAATGTGTCAAAAGGGGTCATGGGGATTTCCTAGAGGTCCTTATGCATGATAAGGCATACTGAGACCCCTAAGAAGTCTCCATGACCTCTTTTGACACATTGGAACCCTCAAGTGTGTCCTAAGGGGTCCTACAACCCCTTAGGACACACTTGATGGTTCAAATGTGTCAAAAGGGGTCATGGGGACTTCTTAAGGGTCCTAATGCATGATAAGGTGTACTAGGACTCTTAGGAAGTCCCCATGACCCCTTTTGACACATTTGAACCCTCAAGTGTGTCCAAAGGGATCGTCCATAACCCCTTTTGATATATTTGAAAGCTCAAGGGTGTCCGAAGGGGTCCTATGACCCCTTCGAATACACTTGACTATTGAAATGTGTCAAAATGGATCATGGAGACTTTCTAGGGGTCCTAGTACACCTCACATCTAAGGACCCCTATGAAGTCCCCATGACCCCTTTTCACACATTAGAACCCTCAAGTGTCTCCTAAGAGGTCCTACAACCCCTTCAGACACACTTGAGTGTTCAAACTGACAAAAGGGGTCAAGGAGACTTCCTAGGGGTCATAATGCATGATAAGGCCTACTAGGACCCCTAGGAAGTCCCCATGACCCCTTTTTACACATTAGAACCCTCAAGTGTTTCCTGCGGGGTCGTAGGACCCCTTAGGAAACACTTGAAGGTTCTAATGTGTAAAAAGGGGTCATGGGGACTTCCTAGGGGTCCTAGTATGCCTTATCACATGTTATGACCCCTAGGAAGTCTCCATGATATCTTTTGACAATTTGACCACTCAAGTGTGTCTAAAGGGGTCATAGGACCCATTTAGACACACTTGAGCATTCAAATGTGTCAAAAGGAGTTATGGAAGACCCCTTCAGACACACTTGAGTGTTCAAATGTGTCAAATTTTCATGGGGAATTCTTAGGGGTCCTATTATGCCTTATCATGCGTTAGAACCCCTAAGAATTCCCCATGACCCCTTTTGACACAATTGAAAACTCAAGTGTGTTTGAAGGGGTCCTATGACCCCTTTGAACACACTTAAGCATTCAAATGTGTTAAAAGGGATCATGGGGACTTTCCATGGGTCCTTGTATCCCTTATCACCCATTAGGACCCCTACAAAGTCCCGATGACCCCTTTTGACACATTAGAAACCTCAAGTGTATCCTAAGGGTCCTACAACCCCTTTGAACACACTTGAGCATTCAAATGTGTCAAAAGGGGTCATGGGGACTTTTTAGGGGTCTTAGTATGCCTTATCACATGTTAGGACCCCTTAGGACATACTTGAGAGTTCCAATATGTTGAAAGGGGTCATGGGGATTTCGTAGGGGTCCTAACACATGATACGGTGTACTAGGACCCCTAGGAAGTCCCCATGACCCTTTTTGACACATTTGAACACTCAAGTGTGTCTGAAAGGGTTGTGCAACCCCTTAGGACACACTTGAGGGTTCCAATGTGTTGAAATGGGTGATGTGGACTTTCTAGGGGTCCTAGTATGCCTTATCATGCGTTAGAACTCCTAGGAAGTCCCCATGACCCCTTTTGACACATTGGAATGCTCACATGTGTCCTAAGGGGTCCTACAACCCCTTCAGACACACTTGAGAGTTCCAATGTGTCAAAAGGGGTCATGGGGACTTCTTAGGGGTCTTAGTACTCCTTATCATGCATTAGGACTCCTAGGAAGTCCCCACGACCCCTTTTGACACATTAGAACCCTCAATAGTGTCCTAAGGGTTCCTACGACCCCTTCGGACACACTTGAGGGTTCAAATGTGTCAAAAGTGGTCATGGGGACTTCATAGGGGACCTAGTACTCCTTATCACATGTTAGGGCCCCTAGGAAGTCCCCATGACCCATTTTGCCACATTAGAACCCTCAAGTGTGTCCTAAGGGGTCCAAGTGATTTGTGATAAAATGAGTTAAAACTCTTTGAGAATCTTTTTGCTAGCTTCAGTTTGACCTTACAAAGCCATGATGGATTATGGGAGGTAACCCTGCTAAAGGCTTGTTGAATCTTGAAATTTGGCTAAGTCTGGAATTTTTCCAAATCCCCCAACATCTAAAATTTGCATCTTAACTCCTATGAAGCCAAAACCTATCTCAAACATCCTAGAATGTATTTAACTTGTATTTATACAAATATAAATTAAAGTATAAGAAATTAAATAAATAAAACTTATACTTAAATTTTATATTTGTATAAATCCTTGTAACTTGAAATTGGAAAAAGTGGGGCAATTCAAATTTCAAAATAGGCTGGCTTTTTCGGATATCCGATATTATTAGATATCTAAAAATATCAGATATCCGATTAGGCTTGGTATTTTCTTCGACATTACCAAATGTGGGTGGTCAACCCTTTAGGTGTGTTTCAGGAGATATTTCTTGATACTAAGACTTCGACCATATAGCTGACGACTATTTTTTCAGCCGAAATTAATGAAATGAAAAGGGTTTCTTAAAGACATTATCAGCTTTCCATCGATATAATTGCTGTCAAATTTTGAGTTTTATAAGTAATTATTACTTATTTTTTAATTTAGTTATCTTTAAAGTCGTAACTGACATACTGATTGAAAAACAACAATAACTTTCAAACCGTTTAACCTTTTTGAAATCTGAAACATGTGTCACATTCTATGCTTTGGCTACTATAAGAAAAAAAAAAGGTTTTGAATTTGGTAAAATTTTGAATTAGTTAAGGTGGTCAGACACGAGATTTTTTTTATTCTAAAAACTTTGTAGCATGAAATTCAAAATTAATTATTTATTTGACCAAAAATTACAAAAAAATATGCGTAACATCTGGGCATGAGTCTACTACTTATATCTAGAATCTTGGGAAAATATATTATCATTTGATTGTGATTAAGGTGGTCAGACATACATGTAATTTTTATCTTTTCCCTAAAATTTTTGTAGTACTGCATTGAAATCTAAAATTTCAAACAATTAGACAACAAAAATTTCAAACAAGGGCTAGTAGTTTAGAAACTACATTCAATTTCCTACAGATTCTACTCTTAGAAATTTTTCACATAAGGTTCATAAGATGTTCAACCTTTTATGTCAAGTTGACTAACCCTAATTTTCTAATTTTTCATTGCCACTTAAGGCCATAGTTTGGTATACCATGATCCTAGACATACCCCACTCTAACATCAATATTACAATATCCAGATTAAGTATAACATGCGATACTCTAATACCATATTACAATTAATGAATATAAGAAAAGAAAAACAATGAAGAAGTAACATAAGGAGTACAATTGTAGAAGCACCATCAAGCACTAGCACCAGGATGTCAAATCTAAAATGATAAAGAATCACTACCACCCATCCATGTAGAACCACATAGGTCTACCCCACCGTGCTGAGGAGATATCATCAGACCCCACTCGGATAACCAAAGCCAAATCAAGATACACCACTACAAAAGGGAATCCTGAAAGCACTCTAACTCAAGGTAAACATAATAAAGTAATGGATAAGACTCACTAATCTAGAGGCATCTGACACATGTAGAATAACTAGACTATGCATAGGCAGGTGTCATCATGTACATCTAACCCTTGAGTCTCATCCTGGTAATCACTTTGGATCCCAGAACTCAAGTGACCATACATGGATCAATGACTTATCATACAAAAGAAGTCATTAACTATGTATACACACCTCTCAAGGTAGCTAGCATCATCTTCATTCCCATCTTATTCTGTACTAGCACTCAAGCATGGGTGAGGAACATATCTTATTAGGTTCATTTATTTTCCCCTAATTTTATTAGGTTATCACTTGATTATAGATACTTACAATAACTGATCTTGGCAGCCACTTGTGGGCCCTGACGCTTATTGCAAGCCACCCCCTACTACATATTTAGGTAAACTACCCTAGGCTAACAGATCTCTCCTAGATCTAACATCGATAGAATTGGGTAGTCCCACATCTAGAAACATACACAAGAATTAGGATACACTACAATACATAATCACCGAAACATAGTTCATCACGAGCCTATAAGGTCTAATAGGATAATAATAAAAATCACACTCACGCCAAACATAAGCAGAAAATATGAACTCAGTGAACAATCCCCAAGCCTTCGTACTTTCCTTAGGTCATCTAATGCCCATAACACAAGACAAAACAACAAGGAAAGAATGAAGTACTAGTTCAACTTAAAAGAAAACAACCAATTTTAGTATACAATATGCTCATCTATGACATGCATTTAAATTACTCTAAATAGATAACCAAATCGTGCATTCAAAAGAGCATACTAGAACACTAGTTACACCATATTAACAATTAATTTAGACTAAGTTAAATAATTAAGACCAACATCAATTAGATAACCTAAGTCTATATTAATTTTACAATTTTGATCTTAAAACATCTCAAATAATTACAATCTAATTTAAATTAAATGATCAATACTAGATTATGGTACATAGTCAAAGTTTAAATCAAATTAATGAAATGACTTCTAAATTAATCCAAATAATTTAGTATTTAAAAAAATTAAGTGATTAAATTATAAGCCAAATTAAATAATCAAAACTAACTATACTTCAGTCAAGTTCTTAAATCTCATAGAACACTAGTTGTTAATCTTTTTATAAATTTACTATATATATACTTTATATAAAAAGAAAACCTATCAATAAACTCTATTATAAAATAATAAAGTTAACATGCACTTTATTATCATCTAATAATAATAATAAATATTAGAAAAAAAAAACTATTAATAAAAATTATTAACACAATATTAATAAAATTTATTAACATAATTTAAAATGATTAATAAAAAATTTATTAACATAAAATAAAATTATTAATAAAAATTTAATAACATAAAAATAATTTATAAAAAAAAACTTTATATCAAATGCTAAGTGGGCAGCAACGTGGGCCACACCCCACCCACAGCGCACGAAGCACTTGCTGCAGTCGTGCGTTGCACGATTCTGTAGTGTCGTGCATTGCACAGACTGCAGCCCGTGCTGCAGCGCACGATGAACAAGGGGGGAGGATATGGGGGTTTGGTGGCCTTGCCCTCCCACAACTAAATTTTTATTTTTTATTTAAAAAAAAAAAAATTCTTTTTTTAAACATAAATTATTTCGAACAAAACAATGTGTTTTTTTTTTGAAAAAGTATTATATTTTTAACGAAAAGCTACTATTTTTTTTTAAACAGGGAATATATGTCTTTTAAAAGGGCACAATTTCTGAAAACAAAAATTGATTGGCTCTGTACTTTTTTTTTCTAGAAATGGAAAAACAAAGTTTTTGTTTTAGTCGTTATGCTCACATGCATTTGTCTTTTTCCTCTTAGTATTTTATTTGCATTTGAATTTTGTTCATAGCATAAATTAACTTTCGTTCTATTGACCTAGGTTTTATAAATTTTTTTATCTTTTCTGGGTAAACACTTTTGACTGTCATTTTTTTACAAAGTATTTTTTTTTAAACAGAATGTTGTATTTCTACCCAAATTGGGTTTTTTCTTCATACCCATTCATTTAATTCACTCACTCTATAGTTTACACTATAGCTAAACTAATTTTTCATTTTCTAGGAGATCTAGGATGAATTTCCTCACAAAATTTTGACAACATAACCCTACTATGCCAAGTCTGAAAATAAATTAAAAATCATGAATCTAAGGGTTCTCTAAAATCTAAATCACAAAAAAAACTGAATACAAATCTAAAACAAGAAATCTATCCAGACATAATAAAATACTGAAAATTTCACAGACAAATTTACAAAGAGGTTTTTCCCAAACCCTACCTCAATTCCAATGCAAGAAACTATAAAGGAATGTCTGTGAGAAGATGAAACTCCCAAATCTTTCAGAAGAAGAACTCAACCCTAGAGATTTGGAACAACAATGTATGCAAAGCCAAATCTATATGCACAATAATCTTCACCAAATTCCCATGCACAAACAAAACTCAAGAATCTCAAGATGCCAAAAATACTCCAAGAACTCTCTCCACAAATCACCAACAACCTGCTTAATTGTCAAATGAATGCAATTTTCCCCTATTAGGGATTCAACTCCACCTTTCAAGCAAACCCTAGATGACTCATTAGAGATCTCCTAATCAAACTCCAACTCTCAAGTTGAAAGAAAACCCTAACTAGTAAATAAAAATAACTTTTATTTGCACAACTAAACTTAGACTCCTAAAGATAAGTTGTTACCTATTTTGAAAATAAATTACATTCAACTTAATAAAAGCACATGTAGATATAATTATAAATTCACATTATATAATTTAATACTTAAACAACAATTAGAACATGCAATTAAATATTTAATAATTTAATGGGACATAATCAATTCTAATTTCACCCAATTAATTAATTAAATCCAAATATTTAAATATTTGATCTTTAATTAATTAACCTCACATAAACATAAATATTAAAATTAATATTATTGTTCAGCTATAATATTAAATTCCACAACCATAAAAAGTCACACACAAACAACATAAATCAACAAATAAACCAAACATACAAAAGGATGGGATCCATGAATTTATGTCACCTAGACAAATCTGGGTAAGGTAGTCATCAGATACTTATCCAGTCTTAGGATGAATAGGTTTAGGTCAAGTTTTTGGACTTGACTGTTAGCTCCCCTCTTTACCATTGAGATGAATATTTATGGACACACTCACTCCTGCCAATTTAGGGAAGACGATGTCCTATACCTACAAACCTGTCATCACAAAACAAAGCATGTACATAAAATATATAGAAAAAAATGATAGGGTACGATCGGTCATGTGGATCTCAACAAGGAAAGTAACTATGCCTCTGCCCTCTACCATACAGACACATCAAACAAGCATATACACATAATCACCATACACATGCAAGTATGGGGTAAGTATATCAATAAACCAATAAAGTATAAAATATCACATCATAATATCTCATCATCTAATTATGAAATCACATGGCAACATAAAGTAATCATAATCCAAATCATCAACATCCACTGAAATAATAACATATGCACACATGAAATGTGGCCTAAAGGAATATGGCACTGAAAACTAAAAGCAAACTATGGGGGTACTACATCCATGCCCCCTAAGATAAGGCTTACTCCTGGAAGCCTAGAACAAGTAGGGATATGAGTCCCATAAACCTAGCTGCACTGAAAAGAAAACTAAACCAAGGATCACTAAGAAGGTCCCATCGGACCCTTCCCTACATTAGGGTTTGAACACTAAGGATCATTCCCAACTACAAAGGCCCTATGAGATCTACCTGCATCACCAACTATTTGCTCATAGGTTTCCAACCTCTTCCCTGAATGCTGGGGAAAATCAAATGATTTATGACCTTGTTGGCCACAAGTGAAACAATCTCCCTTGAAAACTCTCCTCACTATAGGAGCACTGGACTACTAGAAGGTACCTCTATTGGCACTCTATTGAGTACTCTAAGTTGGCTGACCAAAAGATGTAAGGAAACTTAGGTGCAGAAACAACTTCCTACACTAATCTCTTAAGGAAAGTATTGTGCAAATTCTTTTAAATCCTTACAATTTCAGATTCCTTAACTACTTTAACAATGATATTGCAGCCATATACCATGCATATAGAAAATAGAGAATGACACAAAGATTTACCTTGGAGAAACCTTTCGGTAAAAACCCCAGCACTCCAAAACTTGCACAATGTATTTATCAAAACTATTGCAGTTTACAATACACTTGCAATGCAAGTTCTTTGAAAAGATTTCCAACTCTTGAAGACAAATCACGGTAGTATAAAAAATGTTCCAACAATACACTTTCTTCTCTTTTCTTTGCAACCCTAAAAAATGCTTATATCATGTGCTTCCCTTTTTAGGGAAACTTCCAAAGATAGCCATATGTACACTCTTCCCCGAACCCCACGATTGGGGAAGAGTGTATAGTACTCAACTTTATCAGTTGCCACATGTCTTCACCCGTCATTGAAATTTATAGAAATAGTTCTTACATGTCATAGGAATCCATCATAACCATTTCAACCATGATCTCCTTACACAATTCAAGATGCCGACACATCAAGTGGAGTGACACATCAACATGCCAACTAGACATGTCCACTCACACTTAATTACATTATTTGCAAGAAATACATTTTACAAAATAAATAATAAGAATAGGAATTATCCAAGGTTGAGACACCTTATTTCTAACAAAAGAATGATCCTTACTCTACTAACCATTATGGAAGTTCTTGGACTGAGAACCACCACTTTGAGTAGAAGGAGGTGGAGGTGACTTAATCTGCTATTGGTTTTGGTTAGCTCTGTAGAAGTTTGATGGCTTCTTGAAGTTCCCATTACCCTCTGACTGATTCCCTCTATATCTTGAACCTAAAGGTCCACCTATTGAAGTATCTAAATGTTGACCATAGCCCAAGGCTAAGTTAGCCTCTCTGAGAGTAGCTTTAATGACCTCTTCCTTGAGGATCTTAGGCTCAAAGAGAAGAACATTCCCAATTATGCAAGCATTCAGCCCCCTAACAAAGTATTGTACCAGTAAGGTTGTATCCTGTTCGAAGCCAACATACTGTTTGAGCTCAAAGAATTTACACTCATACTCACCCACCATCATAGTCAACTATCTCAGGTTGTGGAACTCATCTTCTCTCTATCTCCTCCACTGATCAGAAAGGAAACACTCTCGTAAATTCTCCAAGGACAACTCCCATGTAATAGTATCCATCTGAAGTCCCAAATTTTCCTCCTCTATTCTCTACCATACAACTGAAAAATTAGTAAGTTGTGTCACTGCATATCTAGCTTTAGTATTACTACTAAAGGGATGCATGGAAAAGCTCCACTCCAAATCTATCAACCAAGTCTCAGCCTCTAATCCAATGCTTTTCTCATCAAAGGGGATGGGTTGCCCCCTCATAAGATCCCTCATATGGTTCACTACCACAACTGTAGGGTCCATAGTAAAGTTCCTTTTTAGAGGGCTCCTAGATCTCTCTCTCTCCCTCTCATCCCTTTGAGAATGATGGAAACCATCTTGCTCTACCCTGATCTACTCATGACCAAGACGATTAAGAATCACATCCAAGAGCTATCTCATATCAAGATCATCCTGACGATCCTCTCTCTACTCACCCCTATACTGTTGGTGGTGACTCTCCTGATTGACACTTGTGGAAGGGCTAGGTTTTCTACCCCTCCCACATCTACTAGATTGACCCCTACCTCGGCCTTTAGTAGCTCTAGTCAGAGCCATGACTCTTGCAACATCAGAGATCTAACAACTCTCAACAAAGCTTGAAACAAAATAAAAGGAAACATAAGCATAAAGTGATGGTCTGAAAGAAAAATGTTTTATGTCTATGTTTAGGTTCAAGTTTAAACTACACAAAACCTAATGAGTGTACATACCCAGAGTTCCTAGTGTCGAAACTCTGCTCTAATGCCAAATGTAACACCCCACCAGGGAACCCAAAAGAGATTAACCTAGAACATAATACTAAGTTTGGTGAACAATTTTTTTTTCATAAAGTTTACATACAATAAAAACATTCATGTGGAAGTATTAACCATTTACTCACATAACACACATCATTAGCATAGGTTACAAAACTAATGGGTCCCATGACGTAGAATTGCTTACTAACACAACTCATCTATTAACATCAACAAAAGATTCCATCAATTAAATTAAACAATTAGATCATAATAATTACAATCTTATGAACATCCATGTTTCCTAATAAACTCACATCCACTCCACATGTCGTAGGGTATGTAGTAATCACTCTACCATCAATATTACAATATCCAGATTAGGTATCACATGCGATACTCTAATACCAGATTACAATAAATGAATATAATAAAAGAACAATAATGAAGAAGTAACATAAGGAGTCCAACTATAGAAGCACCATCAAGCATTGGCACCAAGACGTTGAATCTCAAATGGTAAAGAATCACTACCACCCGTCCATGTAGAACCACAAAGGTCTACCCCACCATGCTAAGGAGATAACATCAGAACCCACTCGGATAACCAAAACCAAATCAAGATACACCACTAGGTAAGGGAATCTTGAAAGCACTCTAACTCAAGGTAAACATAATAAAGTAATGGGTAAGACTCACTAATCTAGAGGTATCGAACACATGTAGAATAACTAGACTATGCATAGGCAGATGTCATCATGTACGTCTAACCCTTGAGTCTCACCCTAGTAATCACTTTGGATCCTGACACTCAAGTGACCATACACAGATCAATGACTTCTTGTATAGATGAAGCCATTAACTATGCTATACACATCTCTCAAGGAAGCTAGCATCATCTCCATTCCCATCTTATTCTGTACTAGCACTCAAGCATGGGTGAGGAACATATCTTATTAGGTTCATTTGTTTCCCCTTAATTTTATTAGGTTATCACTTGATTACAGATACTTACAATAAGTGATTCTAGTAGCCACTTGTGGGCCCCAATGCTTATTTCAAGCCACCCCCTACTACATATCTGGGTAAACTACCCTAGGCTCACAGATCTCTCCTAGATCTAACATAGATAGAATCATGTAGTCCCACATCCAGAAACATACACAAGAATTAGGATAGACTACAATACATAATCATTGAAACATAGTTCATCACAAGCCTATAAGATCAGATAGGGTAATAATACAAATTACACTCACGCCAAACATAAGCAGAAAACATGAACTCAGTGAACAATCCCCAAGCCTCTGTACTTTCCTTAGGTCATCTAATACCTATAACACAAGACAAAACAACAACAGGGAAAGAATGAAGTACCATTTCAACTTAAAAGAAAACAACCAATTTCATTATACAATATGCTCATCTATGACACGCATTTAAATTACTCTAAATAGATAACCAATTCATACATTCAAAAGAGCATACCAGAACACTAGAGTTACACCATATTCACAATTAATTTAGACTAAGTTAAATAATTAAGACCAACATCAATTAGATAACCTAAGTCTATATTAATTTTACAATTTTGATCTTAAAACATCTCAAATAATTAAAATCTAATTTAAATTAAATGATCAATACTAGGTTATGGTACATAGTTAAAGTTTAAAGCAAATCAATGATATGACTTCTAAATTAATCCAAATAATTTAGTATTTAACAAAATTAAGTGATTAAATTATAAGCCGAATTAAATAATCAAAACTAACTATACTTTGCTCAAGTTCTTAAATCTCATAGAACACTAGTTGTTAATCTTTTTATAAATTCACTATATATAATTTATAAAAAAAAACTTTATATCAAATGCCAAGTGGGGGGCCACGTGGGCCACACCACACCCACAGCGCACGCAGTGCTTGCTATAGTCGTGCATTACACAGTTCTGCAATGCCATGCATTGCACAGACTGCAGCCAGTGCTGCAACGCATGGTGAACAAGGGGGGAGGGTAGGGGGTTTGGTCACCCCGCCCTCCCACAACTAAATTTTTTATTTTAAAAAAAATTCTTTTTTTAAACATAAATTATTTCGAACAAAACAATGTGTTTTGTTTTTTTGAAAAAGTATTATATTTTTAAAGAAAAGCTATTGTATTTTTTTAAAAAATAGGGAATATATGTTTTTTAAAAGGGCACAATTTTTGAAAATGGAAATTGATTGGCTCTGTACTTTTTTTACTAGAAATGGAAAAACAAAGTTTTTCTTTTAGTCTTTATGCTCACATGCATTTGTCTTTTTCCTCTTAGTATTTTATTTGCATTTGAATTTTGTTCATAGCATAAATTAACTTTCATTCTATTGACCTCAATTTTATATTTTTCTTGTCTTTTCTAGGTAAACAGTTTTGACTGTCATTTTTTTACAAAGTATTTCTTTTTAAACAGAATGTTTTATTTTTACCCAAATTTGGTTTTTTCTTCATACCCATTAATTTAATTCACTCACTCTATAGTTTACACTATAGCTAAACTAATTTTTCATTTTCTAGGAGATCTAGGATGAATTTCCTCACAAAATTTTGGTAGCATAACCCTACTATGCCAAGTTTGAAAATAAACTAAAAATCATGAATCTAAGGGTTCTCTAAAACCCAAATCATAAACAAAATTGAGTACAGATCTAAAACAATAAATCTATCCAAACATAATAAAATACTAAAAATTTCACAGACAAATTTACAAAGAGGTTTTTCCCAAACCCTACCTCAATTCAAATGCAAGAAACTGTAAAGGAATGCCTGTGAGAAGATGAAACTCCCAGATCTTTCAGAAGAAGAACTCAACCCTGCAGATCTAAAACAACAATGTATGCAAAGCCAAATTCAGATGCACAATAATCTTCACCAAATTCTCAAGCACAAACAAAACTCAAGAATCTCAAGATGCCAAAAATACTCTAAGAAATCTCTCCACAAATCACCAACAACCTGCTTGATTCCCAAATGAATGCAATTTTCCCCTATTAGGGATTCAACTCCACCTTTCAAGAAAACCCTAGATGACTCATTAGAGATCTCCTAATCAAACTCCAACTCTCAAGTTGAAAGAAAATCCTAATTAATAAATAAAAATAACTTTTATTTGCACAACTAAACTTAGACTCCTAAAGACAAGTTGTTACCTATTTTGAAAATAAATTACATTCAACTTAATAAAAGAACATGTATATATATATATTATAAATTCACATTATATAATTTAATACTTAAAGCACAATTAAAACATGCAATTAAATATTTAATAATTTAATGGGACATAATCAATTCTAATTTGAAATCCAAATATTTAAATATTTGATCTTTAATTAGTTAACCTCACATAAACATAAATATTAAAATTAATATTATTGTTCAACTATAATATTAAATTTCACAACTATAGAAAAGTCACACACAAATAAACCAAACATACAAAAGGATGGGATCCATGAATTTATGTCACCTAGACAAATTCGAGTAAGGTAGTCATCAGATACTTATCTAGTCTTAGGATAAATAGGTTTAGGTCAAGGTTTTGAGCCTGACTATTACATCCCCTCTTTAGCATTGAGATGAATATTTACGGACATGCTCACTTCTACCAATTTAGGGAAGACGATGTCCTGTACCTACAAACCTATCATCACAAAACAAAGCATGTACATACAATATATAGAAAACAATGATAGAGTACGGTCGGTCGTGCGGATCTCGACAAGGCAAGTAACTACACCTCCACCCTCTACCATACAGACACATCAAATAAGTACATACACATAATCACCATACACATGCAATTATGGGGTAAGTATATCAATAAACCAATAAAGTATAAAATATTGCATCATAATATCTCATCATCTAATTATGAAATCACATGGAAACATAAAGTAATCATAATCCAAATCATCAACATCCACTGAAATAATAAAATCTGCACACATGAAATGTGGCCTAAAGGAGTATGGCACTGAAAACTGAAAGAAAACTATGGGGGTACTACACTTACTACCTTAATTCATTGCAAGTGATACAATCAAATGATGAAATTAGTACATGAAAATGACACACTTAAAATATTTATATGTTGCATTTGTCACAATAATTCATCACATTCATATACAAAAAATTACACACTTGTTTGCATAAAATTCCACACTTGATACATGAATGTAACACAATTACCTTTTGATTTTTTCTATCTTCTTGTCATTAATTGTATTAACTAGCTTATTGTATGCATTAATTAGTGCATTAATTTCTCTAACATCTGATTATATCTATGTGATTTACCCTTATCATGCCACATTTTTGGATATTGACATAGTAGTATTTACAATCAAGATCCTACTATTTCTCTATTTCTGGTTTTATAATTTGTCATAGGTGCAGGAAGAAATGTTGCAAATGCTCTATGTAATGTCACATCTTCTATATTGAAACACCATAGTTCACTAGTTGAATCTAGTAAATAAATGACTATGTGACTAAAAAATCTAGTCACATGACTAAAAATGACTAAATTCTACTAATTCTCTGCAATTCTGGAGTACAAATAACTAGCTTGGTCATCAGATAAAATCAAAACTAAATAATTGGTCAGACAAGTCAAAATGGCTAAATAAATGACTATTACTCATCTATTCTTTTGTCTTTAAAATTTGATCATAATACATAGAGCTTAAGCCCCCCTCATAGTTCAATAGTAATAAATTACATCTTAGAATTAGACATACCTATAAGAAAGCCTTATTTGGGTCCACAATTCTCAGTAGATTATGTACCCAAAAATGTTGGTTAAAAAGGATAAGTCATTTCGTAGGGTCAAACAATCACCTTATGAATATGTTGTTGATTTTTTTAATGAGCTTTGGTGCATTATGATATTTTAAATAATCATCTTTTGGTACAATTTCTTATTAATGATTTTTCATTTATAGTTATTTTATGATATTTACATGCTCTCTTATGCTATCTTTCATCATAATGATGGATCATGGAGTGTCACCTAAAATGTTGATACAAATATATTCAAAACAATCTAATCCAAATATTGCATCTTATTAACTATGTAGTTTTTAAGCCAAATTCATTGCATATAGGTTAACACACTTATCTTGCAACCCCATTAGAAAAACCTTTAGCAAGTGTTGTGCCTTATGGATCATTAGTAATACATTTTCTTTCTCTTTGTACTCTAATTCCTTTCAAAATATCGAATTACATTAAGTAATCATAATATAACAAGTAAATTGTTTTAACTTGAATAATATATCTTTACATAACTGGAGGGGTACTACTCTTGTTGTGGTTCGGGTGCCTTTCAAAACCCCATAGTTTTAGCTAGTTTTATGAAGCTCAATCTTGTAAGTTGTTATATCATTATGGTTCTGGGATCCATTTTAAAACCCAATTTTCAGGTTTGGGGAGCCTTTCAAAACCCTAAATGTCTCCTTGCTTGGTAAATTAGATCTCTGAAGTGTGGCCTTGACCTTGTGTTCTATTGTTTGGGAAGCTGGTGCATTCCTAGATTTTTATTTATTTCCTGTTGTCTGTTTGTTGGTTTTGGGCTTCTGAATTGAAATGCACTCTCTTCGGCAATGATTCATCTTAGTGGGGTTCTAGATCCCCCTCAAAATATGCTTTTAAAGGGTTTTGGGGCCCCTTCAAAACCTATTTGTTCCCTAATAAAAAACATATCTTTATAAAATTTTACTTTACCAAATTATTTTTAATAACTTAACTTTAATTATAATATTAATTTAATTATAATTAATTAAACCCTATCTTAAGTAGGAGACTAATGTTTTCAACTTTCTAATTTCAATTAATTGCTACTTTGGAAACCATGTTATATATTTTATCATATGGTCTATGGATAATATATTTATTAAATGAATTTCATTCCTACCTTTTTCTTTTTTTTGATTTGTGGACTATATTTTTGTAGGAGCTTTTAAAAATTTTTTAATTAGAAAAAATTATACGGGCCAATCAAAAGAGAAGATAATTTCTTTCACTTTTCTAATGCTTTTGGAATTATGGACATATTTATGTTAGGAATGAATGTTGAAGCCTTTGGAAGTCATTCTGTAGCAGTGGTTGTTGCATTCATGACTATGATTGTCATTGATGTCAACACAGTGATATTCTGGAGTTTAGCAGAGAAGCAGACATAATTTTGTTTTGCGCACATGTTATATTGCAAATTGAGTTATGTGCAATTGATGGTATGTTCTTTGGTGTGTTATTATCCTATGGTTAAGAGTGCAAAAATAAATTCATTTATTCATGAAAGTTATAAGCATTTTGGTGGAAGCAGTATTCTGGCAGTGTTCCTGAGTAGCGGTTTTTGGTAATCGGAGGATATCTCCTAATGGGGATGGAATTTGATTCTGCATAGTGAAAGGGAAGTTTGAGACTCATTGGTGGTGATGTAGTTCACAGCACAAACTTTGAGATCACATGATTGGAAAGTTATTGTATCTGGAAGCTGACAGTTTTTATTTAATTTTGGTGTAGCATGTTGAAATTATTATTTTATATTTGGATGCCGACTCATTTGTAATTATTTGAGTGTGGTATAAAGGAAGGAATTTTTTCCTTATTTTAACATGGGATTTTAATAGTTGTGATATGAAATTGTGAAATTTGTGATGCGAATATATGCATGAGGTGAAGAATAGAGCTAATTTAGTGGTGAAGGAAGACTTGTGAAGTACAGAGTTCTAGATTTGTGATCTTGTGTAGCAGAGAGTGCAGTTTTGGCACAGTGTGAAGGAGGTAACATATTTCATATTATTCTATTGAATAATCCTAAGATCTATTAGAAAGTGAGTTCAGATATCTTGCCTTGAAGCTGTTTGGGCAGTGGGTCCTTCTGTCTTCCATAACTCCTAACAGGGTTAGAATCTTTTAATAGGGATTCAAAATCTCCTAACATAGATTCATATGTACTAAATATATTTCATAAGACTTCTAATAGGGTCCATCCTCTCACAAGGAACTTTCATATTAGTGCATCATTTTGTGGGCATCATTCCCACCGGGGTTTACTCTTTGATCAAGACGTTCCCTAGTTAACATATCTTGTGTTATTGTGTCATTGTGTATGATTATCTTTCTATGGTTGGTTACTACATTGATTATATGGTTTAAAGCTATTGAAGTTGATGAATGGTTTAATTATCAGATAACTGATTCACCCCCCCCCCCCTTCTCAGTTATCTTGGGGATATTTGCTTTCTAACAATTGGTATCAGAGCGATAGGTCCTTGAAAGAGAAGTTTAACAACTTAAGGAGATCTATGGTGAATTTCAGGAAAGAAAGCTCTAAGTTTGATGGAGTAAATTTTGACAACTAGAAAGAAAAGATGAAGACACATCTCTTGTGTTTAGGACTAGGTTATTGGTTGATTACAAAGAATGAAAGGAAAGGACTATAATTGAAGAAGACAATCTTGAAACAAGTACTAAAGATGAGGTAGATCTACTCATGTGTAACATACTTGCAAGAGAAGAACTTTTATCAGCACTTCTAGAGAATGAATACAGTTAGGTAAAAGGTTGATGAATGGTGCTCCCCTTAATACCACAAACACATAATAGAAACAAAGAAACAACAACAATATGCAAGAACAAAAAATTGGCTTCTTATTATCTCCACAAATGTGGAATTACAAACTTTCAAAATTACAATATACAAAGCCACATGGGCATTCCCTTACAATATTCTGTAGGACAAAGCCTCAAATCAATACCTAGATATACTACCTAGAACTACCCTAGACAACACTATGGGCCTTCTTTATATAGGCATTTTCCATCACCCGAGAAGGTTCCAAAAATTTAGCCCTTAGGGCCGACCAAACTTAGAATTATTTTATTTTTCAATTTATTACATCAAAGTTAGCTCAAAATAACTTTTGAAACCTGAACATAAATTTTGAAGGAAAATTATTTTCTGCCATTTCAGGTGACCTGACTTTCGAAGACCATAAGTCATCACCAATTGACCCGATTGACTATTATAACCCCATTTCGAAAAGGCCACGAAGCTCTCTACAAGCATGACTCACTCACCCAAATTTTTGACCTCATCTGGGGCCTCTAAAGCCTTCAAAACTGAGTTCAAAGTTTTTGTACCCTACCGCCAATACCAAAAATCTTCAATATCTTCAAAACTAGACCTGATCTAGCCATGAAACTTTACTGGTAGGCTGATATGACTAAGATGAACCTCCACATGTAAAATTAGAACATTCCAAGATCGTATGACCAACTTACTAAAAATACCAAGTTTCCATAAATAGCAGCTCTACACAAGATAGCCCTTATTGAATACAAAAACATAAATATTTTTCGGTGATGCAAGATTGGTCTTACACCTAGGATGCTCCTGCATCAGACACCCGGGGTAATTTGAGAAGTGACCCCATCATGACTCAGGTGTGCAGAGGAAAATCAAGATGGCTAACCTCCTCCTTTGTTATCCATGATGAATCTTCAACAGGTCATCCTTTCCATTTGACCAAATATTCTTCATATGTCTTGTTCCTTGTGCTTCTGCCAACATGACTATCTAGTATATCCTCAATCTCCTTGATATCTGAACTAGTTGTCGAAATGCTCTACTATGCTGCTGTAGCCTCATCTTCAACACCTCCTTCATGATACTCTGTCAGATCTAAAATATTAAATATTGGTGAAATATTTAGCTTAGTAGGAAACTCAACCTCATATGAATTTCCTGAATCATGCTTCTTCAGTATCTTACATGGCCCAAACTTCTTCATTTTCAACTTGTTATATGTACCAACCAAAAATTGCTCCTTCCGCAAATGAACCATGACTTCATCTCCAACCTGAAATTCCTTATGCCTCCTTTTCTCATCTACCTTAGCCTTATACTATGCATTCATCTTGGTAATGTGCTTCCTCACCTCCTCATGGATATTCTTCAAATGTTCTGCAAAATCCTTAGCTTGAGCACTACTTATTTCTCCTTTATCTACCTTTCTGAATTCAAATGCATTTCTAGGACTACTTCCATATACAATCTAGAATGGTGATTTACGAGTGCTCCCATTAACAAAATTATTGTAAGAAAATTCTACCTGTGATAAAATCAAATCCCATCCTGTTGGCTTATCTCCAACCAAACATCTCAGCAAATTCCCCAAACTCCTATTCACCACCTCTGTCTGTCCATCAGTCTATGGATGATGTGATGAACTAAACTTCAAATCTATTTTCAACTTCTTCCATAATGTACGCCAGAAATATCCAATGAGCTTAGTGTCCCTATCTGAAACTATACTCTTTGGAAAACCATGCAATCTCACCACTTCTCTAAAAAATAATTCTACTACATGGACAACATGATTAGTCTTCTTGCAGGGAATAAAATGTGCCATCTTTGAAAATCTGTCAACCACCACAAAAATGGAATCATGTCCCCGCTGTGTCCTTGGAAAATTGAGAACAAAGTCCATACTGATATCCTCCCAAGGCTTCTCTGGTACAGGTAATGGCTGATACAACCTTGTATTCTACTTCACTCCTTTCACCATCTAACATACTCTGCAACTCTGTACAAACTTCTTGACATCTTGCTGCAACTGTGGCCAATAATAATTCTCACTAATCAAAGCAAGGGTTTTATCACGACCAAAATGTCTAGCCAATCCTCTGCTATGCTTCTCCTTGATGATATTTTCCCTCATAGAACTTCTTGGAATGCACAACTGACTCCCTCTAAATAGCATATCATCCTAAATGATGAAATCTAGCCACCTCATCCTGTCTAGAGTAATAGGTTCTTTACAAGCTTTCCAAGCTTCACCAAAATTAGGATCCTCTGGATACAAATTCTTGAGTTCCTTGAACCCAACCACCTCAATCTGCATCTCTGTCAGCAATAGTTGCCTTTTGCTAAGAGCATCTACAATCCTGTTAGACTTTCCACTCTTGTGTTTCAAAACAAATGTATAACTCTGAAAAAAATCAACCCATTTCAAATGCCTTTGATTCAACTTTCCTTAACTATTCAAATATTGCAAAGCTTGATGATCAGTATACAAAACAAACTCCTTAGGAAGTAGATAGTGTCTCCACTTCTTTAATGCCTGAACTATAGCATAAAATTCCTGATCATAAACAGAATATTTTCTCTTGGCATCATTTAACTTCTCACTAAAATAAGCAATAGGTTTACCTTCTTGGCTCATAACAGCTCCTATTGCAGTACCACTAGCATCACAGTCTACTTGAAACACCTTATTAAAATTAGGAAGTGCTAAAATAGGTTGTTTTGTAACCTTTTGTTTCAACAGTTTAAAAATCTTATTTGCCCCATTAGTCCACTTGAACTCTTTTCTATCCCCTCTCATTGTTTCAGTCAAGGGTCCACAAATACTGCTAAAATTTATGATAAACTTTCTGTAAAAGCTAGTCAAACCATGAAAAGATCTTACCTTAGTAGCACTCCTTGGAGTAGGCCATTCAAGGATAGCTTGTACTTTCTCTGGGTCCATTTTTAGACCTTCTACTAAAACTACAAATCTCAAATACACTAACTCTTTCTTCACAAAACTGCACTTCTTCAAATTAATCAACAATTTCTCATCTCTTAACTTCTCAAACACCATACGAATATGCATCATATGCTCTTCCAATGTCTTACTAAAGATCAAAATATCATCTAGGTACACAATGACAAACCTACCTAGAAATTCTTTCAGAACCTCATTCATGAGCCGCATGAAAGTGCTCGGTGCATTGGTTAGCCCAAAAGGCATGACTAACCACTCATACAATGCTTCCTTTGTCTTGAAGGTAGTCTTCCATTCGTCTTCTTCTCTAATCTAAATCTGGTGATATCCACTCTTAAGATCTATCTTTGAGAAATACACAGCTCCACTCAAACAGTCCATAATATCATCCATTCATGGCAATGGAAACCTATACTTGATTGTGATCTTATTTATTGTTCTAGAATCTGTACACATCCTCCACTCTCCATTCTTCTTTGGTGCTAATACCGCTAGTACAACACATAGACTCAGGCTCTCCTAATTCAATCCCTTTTGTAACAACTCATGCACTTGTCTGTTCAACTCTTCACTTTTTGCTGGTGTCATTCTGTGTGCTGCCTTGTTTGGAAAACTAGCTCCTAGAATCAAATCCATTTGATGATTGATCTTCCTTACCAGTGGTAATCCATCAGGTACGTTATCAGATACAATATCCTAGAACTCATTCAACAAATCTACAACCTCTATAGGTACATCCTCTACTTCCTCTTTACCAGCTTTTGGAATTAAAGAAAAACACACATGCTCATGCCTCATACCATCTAGGAATTTTTGTGCATCAAAAAAAGTTATTCTTGCATTACCACATAACTTTTCTTCGATTTCCTTCAATGGCTTTAGCTTATGTCACACTCCATCCTTTGTTAGGGAATAGGTATTTGCATGACCATCATGTACAACACATTTGTCAAACTACCATGGTCTACCCAACAACATATGACATGCATCCATAGAAATGATGTCACATAGTACCTCATCCTAGTACCTTCTGATCTTGAACTTTACTAGGCACTATTCACTAACCATGACCTTGTGGTCATCCTGCACTCAGGCAATCTGATATGGATGTGGGTGCTTCTGTCTCTTGAGCTTCAACTTTGTCACCATCTCTTCTAACACCAAATTGTTAGTGCTTCCACTATCAATAATCACATCACAACATTTACCCTCACACTTGCATCTAGTGTGAAATAGGATCCTCCTCTGTTCAGGTTCATTCTCACCACTTAGCAGGACTCTTCTATTAATCAACGTTTCTCCTCTTTTAGCATCTTCAAAATTTGAGGATCTAGCATCTTCATCTACATGTGCCACTCTAGCCTAGCCTTCATTCCTCCTATCTATCCTTCTTTGGTGTTGAGGACATTCAAATTCCCTATGACCTTCTTCTCCACAGTGAAAACATGTTCCACGAAAGCCTCCTCTTCCTGAACCTTGTCCTCTTCCTCTTCCTCTCTGATCTCTATTGTTCTAATCTTGGAAATGATTGAAATTGTTTCCTCTCTGATTTTGACTGCTACTGGCCTCATCCTTCTTTTTCGGACCTTCATTTCAGCCTCCATATGACCATCCACTAGATCATCCACCGCGACCTCTTCCATTTTGTCTGCTCTCAAACTTCTTGTTCAGCTTTTCCTCTACTTTTAGGGCAAACTGGTATGCCTCTTCAATATTGTTCATTTGAACTAGATTCAGCTCCTCCTGAATGCTCGGCCTTAACCCATTAAGGTAATGGGAAACTTTCTCCTTGTCAGATTCTACATGGCCTATTCTGATGAGGATTCGATAGAACTCCTCTGTATACTCCTGAACATATCTTCTTGCCTGCTTCAAACTTTGCATCTTCTTCAGTAGATCAAGCTCATAATCAATAGGAATGAACTGTCACTTCAATTTATCCACCATTTGATCCCATCTTGTGATTTTATCTTTCCCTCTTCTATTTCACTCTAATTGAATCTCTTGCCACCAAATTTTTGCATGACCTTTCAATCTGGCCTTCACGAATTTGACCCTATCAGGATCCTTAATATCTTCATACTCAAAATATTCTTCACATTCATTGATCCAGTCGATCAATTCTTCTGGGTTAAGATTTCCAGAAAATGTCAGAACCTTGATCTTAGGTCTTTTTTTGATCTTGGAAATGGCCTAGAAAAGCCTTTCTTCTTCTCGATTCAAAATTTTGCCTTCTTCTTCTTCTTGATCATCATGTCCTTCTTTGACTTCATCCTCACATTCATCTCTGACATTAAGATTCATTCCTCTACAAATCTCTTCTTGCAATGCTCGCACTTGTCTCTAGAGCACTCTAACCTCAGGTGTTACAACACCAGCTCTTCCCCCATGTTCCCTTTGTGGAGGCATTTTTGCGATGCACACTAAAACCCTAACCACAGTCTTGGTGCAAAATGCCTCACAGTCAGTGATCTATTTACACACTCAAGAACTCTTGCTCTAATACCACTTGATGAAGGGTGCTCCCCTTAATACCACAAACACATAACAGAAACAAAGAAATAACAACAATATGCAAGAATAGAAAATTGGCTTCTTATTATCTCCAGAAATGTGGAATTACAAACTTTTAGAATTACAATATGCAAAGCCACATGGGCATTCCCTTACAATATTTTGTAGGACAAAGCCTCAAATCAATACCCAGATCCACTACCCAGAATTGTCCTAGACAACACTACTGGCCTTCTTTATATAGGCATTTTCCACCACCTGAGAAGGTTCCATAAATTTAGCCCTTAGGGCTGACCAAACTTAGAATTATTTTATTTATCAATTTATTACATCAAAGTCAGCTCAAAATAACTTTTGAAATCTGAACATAAATTTTGAAGGAAAATTATTTTCCACCATTTCAGGTGACCCAACTTTTGGAGACCATAAGTCATCACCAGTTGACCCAATTGACTATTATAAACCCATTTCGAAAAGGCCACAAAGTGCTCTACATGCATGACTTGCGCAAGCGCTTGTCACCCAAATTTTTGACCTCATCTGGGGCCTCTAAAGCCTTCAAAATTGAGTTCAAAGTTTCTGTACCCTGCTGCCAATACCGAAAATCTTCAATATCTTCAAAACTAGACCTGATCTAGCCATGAAACTTTATTGGCAGGCTGATATGACTGAGATGAACCTCCACATGTAAAATCAAAAAATTCTGAGATTGTATGACCAACTTACTAAAAATACCAAGTTTCCATAAATAGCAGCTCTACACAAGATAGCCCTTATTGAATACAAAAACATAAATATTTTTGGGTGATGCAAGATTGCTCTTACACCCAGGATGCTCTTAAATCAAATGTTTAACTAGATCTCATGATATTTGGAAAGCTTTACATTCTACTTTTGAAGGTGATGAACATGCAAAGAAAGCTAGGTTACATAATTGGATTTGTCCATTTGAAGACATAAGAATGATGGAAGATGAATCTGTTAGAAGCTATATTGGTAGGATGTCAGAAATTGTTGCAGGAATAAAGTCTTGTGGAGGTGAAAAGAAAGAGAATGAACTAATATGGAAGATTTTGAGAACATTGACACCGGTATTCAGGTAGACTACACAAATGATTGAACAAGTGATACCTTGTACACCAAAATTTTCAAGAGAGACTCTTCTTGGAAGATTGGAAGCAGTAGAGATGAATTTGAGATTATCAGGAGAACTACCTAGAGTGGAGACAACATTCAGTGCTCTTAACATCAGACCTACTTTGTCTAGAAGTACAAGTGTGAATGGAGATTATGCCAGCAGTAGCAGATCCAAATCTGATGAAGATAAGAAGATTGAAGAAGGTATTGCCTTGCTTGTGAAAAGAGAACCAGATGGTAAGAAAATCTTTAAATGTTGGACATGTCAAGAATATGGTCATTTTGCATCTAAGTGTCCTAAGAGAGTTAAAAAGTATAGAAAGAATTTTAAGCCTAGAAGATCTAAAGAATGTTATTATGCAAATGATGAAGAAATTGAAGTAGGAATTGAAAGAAATTTGAACGACACTGATAATGATAACTTTGATGACATAGGATTTGTAGCAATTAAGGAAGAAAATTCTGAATCTAATGTTCAGGAAGAGAAAGCCTTAGTTTCCCAAGTTGAAAAGAAAGCTGATTGGATTATAGATAGTGGTTGTTCACATCATATGATTGGTGATAAAGGAAAGTTCATAAAGTTTAACAATTATGATGGAGGAGTTGTTAGAGTTGGTAACAATGCACCTTGTTTGATTAAGGGTATAGGATCTATTACTCTTGATGGAAAGACTAATACCGATGAAGTTTAATTTGTTGATGGATTGAAACATAATCTTTTGAGTGTTGGACAGTTAGTGGATAAAGGATATCAAGTTTGGTTTACTGAGAAAACTTGTGTGATTAAGGATAAAGACAGAAATCTGATTGGAATAGGATCTAGAACTAGAGGTAATGTATTTCAGTTGAACCCCTACTAAGATGACATGTTTGATGACTAAGATTGATGATAGTTAGTTATGGCATAGAAGGTTCTATCATATAAACTTTGATAATATTGTGAAAGTAAGTTCTACACTTGCAGTAAGAGATTTACCTAAGATTATGAAGCCTACTAACATGATTTGCAAGGAATGTGTGATGGCTAAGAAGAAAAGGAGTTCATTTCCTAGCAAGAAGTTCACATCTACAAAAAAGTTGGAGATTGTTCATATAGACTTGAGCGGTCCTACTAGGACTAGAGGATTCTATGGATAAAGGTATTTTATGATTCTTGTTGATGATTTTACAAGAATGATGTGGATTGCATTTTGAAAGAAAAATCTAAAGCATTTGATAATTTTAAGGTCATGAAGAATAAAGTTGAGAATGAATTAGGAATGAGGATTAAATGTTTGAGATCTGATAGAGGAGGAGAATTTACATCTAAAGAGTTTAACACCTTTTGTGAAGTAAATGGTGTTAAGAGATAGCTTTTAGCCCCTAGAACACCTGAACAAAATGGTATTGCAGAAAGAAGGAACAGATCAGTGACTGAAGCAGTTAGAGCTATGTTGTTTGAAGGTGATTTGGAAAAGACATTTTGGAGAGAAGTAATGAATATAGCAGTATATACAATAAATAGAGTACAAATCAGAGCAGACATAGACAAGACACCTTATGAATTCTAGTTTGGACATGCACCCTCAGTTAAGTATTTTAGAATTTTTGGAAGCAAATGTTATATTAAGAGAGATGATGATATAGGAAAGTTTGATCATAGAAGTGATGAAGGAATTTTTCTTGGATATTCTTTGAAAAGCAAAGCATATAGATGTTACAATAAGAGAACTAAGACTATTGTTGAAAGTGCAATGTAAAAGTTGATGAGAAGTTTAAAATTCAAGAAAGAATGCTTGATTATGTATCTGATGAAGGAACTAACCCTCAGCCTAACATTGAAACTACTGAACAATTTTTTGAGATTGACAGTGAATTGTTGAATGAAAGTCATGTTGAAGAAAATAGAGAAGAATCTACAGTTGAAGAAAGATCAGTGAATATGACACCTAACGGGTATATATCAAGACATCATCCTGTTGAACAAGTGATTGGAAGTTTGGACAGAGGAGTTATGACTAGAAAGAAGGTACATTTATGTTTGATTTCTCAAATTGAACCTAAGTCTACTAATGAAGCTTGTGAAGATGAACTTTGGATTAAAGCTATGAAAGAAGAATTAGATCAGATTGAAAAGAACAAGACATGGGAATTGGTCACTAGACCTAAAGACAAAAAATGTGATTGGAACTAAATGGGTATTCAGGAACAAGATGAATGAACAAGGAGAAGTAATTAGAAACAAAGCAAGATTGGTATGTAAGGGATACTCATAGCAAGAAGGAATTGACTATGAAGAGAGTTTTGCCCATGTGGCAAGACTTGAAGCAGTAAGAATATTTTTGGCTTATGCAACATTTAAGAAATTCAAAGTGTATTAGATGGATGTGAAGTTAGCATTTCTAAATGGTGAATTAGAAGAAGAATTCTACATTGAGAAGCCTGAAGGTTTTCCTTTGACTCAAGAAGGAGACATGGTATGTAAACTTAAGAAATCATTGTATGGACTAAAGCAAGCACCTAGAACTTGGTATGCTAGATTGGATAAGTATTTGTTAAAATTGGGATTTACAAAAGGAATAGCTGGTAGTAACTTATACACAAAAGAAATTGAGAATGGATTGTTAGTTATAGTTATTTTTGTTGATGACATTATTTTGGGAGGAGAAGATGAAGCTAGTGACAAATTTGTTGATGAAATGAAGATAGAGTTTGAAATGAGTATGATTGGAGAAATGAAATACTTTTGGGATTATAGATAACACAAAATAAAGATGGTATCTTTGTAAGTCAGACAAAGTACTTGAATGATTTGTTGAAAAGATTTGGTATGAAGAATTGTAAACCAGTTGGAACACCTATGGTTATAGGACATAAACTATCTAGTAAAGATGAAACACCAGCAGTTGAGCAGAAGAAATATAGATCCATGATTGGTGGATTACAGTACTTAACACACACTAGACTAGATATACAACATTCAGTTGGAATGGTAGCAAGATTTCAAGTTGAACCTAAAGAATCACATTATGTAGTAGTGAAGAGGATACTGAGATATCTTAGAGGTACAATGGACTATGGATTATGGTATGAAACTTCTGATGATTTTACCCTATGTGCATATACTGATGTTGATTGGGGAGGTAGTGTTGATGATAAGAAAAGCACCAGTGGTGGAGCCTTTTTTCTTGGAGGAAGATTAGTTTCTTGGTTGAGAAAAAAGAAGAATTGTATCTCACAGAGTACAGTAGAAGTAGAGTATGTAGCAGCAGCAAACAATTATAACTAGATAATTTGGATGAAGCAAATGTTGAAGGATATTGGAATTCAGTTTGATGAGCCTGTTGTTATACATTGCAATAACACCAGTACAATTAGTATGTCTAAGAATCCTGTATTACATTCTAAAACTAAGCATATAGAGATCAAGTATCATGTTGTAAGAGAGAAAGTTGCTGAGAAAGAAGTCAGACTGGAGTACATAAGCACAAAGGAGCAGATAGCAGATATATTTACAAAGCCTTTGCCTAAGGATATGTTTGAGTATCTGAGAGGTATGCTTGGGGTTATGCTCCAACCTAATTTTGAGTAAAGATGTAGATGGTTGCATCTATCTAGTGGTTTATGGCCCTATCTATTTTCTGGATTGGATGTTGGTACTTCCTCTATGGGGGAGTATGTGTATATGAGCTGAGTCATTGAGGACTCTTGTGAATGTATTTTCTGAATAGTGTCTTTTGACATTGAGCTATTATTTGACATAGTGATAGAATTTCTATCATTGATGTCAATGGGGGAGAGAATCATGAAAAACATTGAGGAACTACATTTGTTGCAGAGATTGAATGGGATAACGAAGCAAGATTTGATTGATGAAGAGCAGCAGAGCAGTTAAGCAGCAGTGATTGGATTTTTGGAACATTGGATGTTTTTCATCTATGTTGCCATCAATGCCAATGGGGGATACTATTAGGAATTAATTATAAAGCCTTTAGTAGTCATTCTATAGTAGTGGTTGTTGCATTCATGACTATGATTGTCATTGATGTCAACACAGTGATATTCTGGAGTTTAGCAGAGAAGCAGGCACAGTTTTGTTTTACGCACATGTTATATTCCAAATTGAGTTATGCATAGTTGATGGTAGGTTCTTTGGTGTGTTATTAGCCTATGGTTAAGAGCACAAAAATAAATTCATTTATTCATGAAAGTTATAAGCATTTTGGTGGAAGTAGTATTTTGGCAGTGTTCCTGAATAGCGGTTTTTGGTAATCAGAGGATATCTCCTAATCAAGATGGAATATGATTCTACATAGTTAAATGGAAGTTTTAGACTCATTAGTGGTGACATGGTTCATAGCACAAACTTTGAGGTCACATGATTGGAAAGTTATTGTATATGGAAGTTGACAGTTTTTATGTAATTTTGGTGTAGTGTGTTGAAATTATTATTTTATATTTGGATGCCGACTCATTTGTAATTATTTGAGTGTGGTATAAAGGAATGAATGTTTTCCTTGTTATAATATGGGATTGTAATAGCTATGATATGAAATTGTGAAAGTTCTGATGTGAATATATGCATGAGGTGAAGAATAGATCTAATTCAGTGGTGAAGGAAGACTTGCAAAGTACAAAGATCTAGATTTGTGATCATGTGTAGCAGAGAATGAAATTTTGGCATAGTGTGAAGGAGGTAACATATTTCATATTATTCTATTGAATAATCCTAAGATCTATTGGACAGTGAGTTCAGAGATCTTGCCTTGAAGCTGTTTAGGTAGTGGGTCCTTCTGTCTTCCATAACTCCTAACAGGGTTAGAATCTTTTAACAGGGATTCAAAATCTCCTAATAGAGATTCATATGTACTGAATGTATTTCATAATACTCCTAATAGGGTCCATCCTCTCACAAGGAACTTTCATATTAGTGCATCATTTTGTGGGCATCATTCCCACCGGGGTTTACTCTTTGATCAAGACGTTCCCTAGTTAACATATCTTGTGTTATTGTGTCATTGTGTATGATTATCTTTCTATGGTTGGTTACTGCATTGATTATATGGTTTAAAGCTGTTGAAGTTGATATTGAAGTTGATGAATGGTTTAATTATCAGATAACTGATTCACCCCCCCCCCCCTCTCAGTTATCTTGGGGATCTTTACTTTCTAACAATTTATTTCTAAGGAAAGGGATAAGTGCATGTAGTCATAGGTATCAAATTGGGGAACACCATAAAACCAAATTCCCTAAAGCTCAATCCAACATCAATTCCTATCAATTTATACTAATAATTGTAAGGATTCATCCTAATATACCCTCTCATAAATGCCTCAAAATCTCCATCATCCCTCTCTTCCATCATCTTTGATAGGCTACACATCCTAACTAGACCAAAAGGTGGAATTTTGTTTGATAGTCCACATGCCTTGGCTATACTTTTCACATTATTCATGCCTCTCGAGACATAGCCAATGTTGAGGAAACATAGATTCATGCACATCACTAAAGGATTATCTTCTACTTCAAGATGTAAGGTTTCTCAAACCCTCACTTCTGAAATTATGTTATAGTATTAATTACTTCATTTAGTGCCCCTATTCTAAATCCAAGGTTCATTAACAAGGGATTTATTTTCTATTGTTTGTAATTACAGGAGTATGTTTCACTGAAGGATCAACAATAGGGAACCGGGCTAAGGAAGGTGATCTTGCTAGGTGAAATTAGGTTAGAAATACACAAACCCGCATTTCCAAGATTTCCCATGATTTCACAGTTAGGATTCCTATTTGACATTTGTCTTGGTGGAGCTATGTAAAAAAAATCATATAAATTAGTTATATTATATTTCTAACTAAACTAGAATTAGGGTTCTTTTCATAGACAAATTAGTTAGATTAAATACCCAAATTATCAAAAGCGAGGGGTTTTTAAATGTAAGATTTCTTCTAGATCAAGATCTCTAGAATTTTTTTACTAATGCTAAAAATTTCTACATGACATAAATTAAAAGTGATATGAAACATCAATTCCCAAGATTTTTGTACAACTTAATCCTTAAATGAGCTGAAATGTTGATCTCAAATGATCCAAAACATGGATAGTGGTGCCAAAAATTTCTACATAACTTAATCCAAAAGAACTATTGTGTTTACGAATAAAGACTATGGAAAACAGTCTATCATCAATGCTAGGGTTCTATTTTCATATACTCATACAAATTGGTTATATTGTAACACCATTTAAATGAAATCTGGGGTAATTTTTCAATACATATCAATTATATTGTATCCCTATTGAAACTAGAGTTGGGGTTCTTTTATCATATATATTAATTGGATTAATTCTATTATATCCATAAATAAACCAAAGAAAGGAGTACTTATGCAAATACTATTTGTTAGTTATATTGTATACTCAATTAAACTAGAGATGGTTTTTTTTAATTGTGATTCTTGCTTTGTTGTTATCATAGATTGTTGAGACAAAGACTAAAATGTTGAAGTATTCCTCTAGTGACTCCAATGCTAAAGAGTCTTGTTTGATGGTTGTTAATAACTTAATTGTTATTTATTTATTGCATGTGCCATAAAATATGATTCACAAGTAGTTGCAATAGAAATTTCTTTGAATGACTAAATCAATATTCATATTATTATAGTCTGAAATAAATAGAAATCCAAAACATAAATGTCACAACTTTTAATTGAATCTTTAAACTTTATCAAAGGTTGTTGTTAATCATTTCATTGGAAAAACTACTAATGATTTCCCAAAATTACTATATCATTCATGTATTAGAATCCTCAAATTAATGGCATGGAATACAATGTACATTCTATAATCCCAACCATACCTTTTCTATGTAATTTTTTTGTTAATAATTTAGGAATCTTGGCATGGAAATTGTGGGCTAGTGTATTTTTAGGTTGGGTATAATAATTTTGAATTTTTTTGGGTTAGATTAACATGAAAATCAAATAATAGTGGTCCTACTTTATACGTGATATCTTTTAATGGTTTGAATTTTTGTATGTTTCAAATAATGCTTCAATGTACACATTAACAACTTTGCAAGTTCTTGGAATAAAAAACCTATCGATTCTTCCATTCCATTACCCTTTGGAATCTTCATATTTTGGTGACCAGTTTCAACTTTGCTAGAAAAGACTTTATGCCTTTGAAGCAATATTTTGAGGTGAAATCAGGTTGTGAAGAATATGATACTAATTTTTATTTTTTTTGAGATGGACTCCATTTCTTTTGTTCCCATGGTGAGGATGATGGTTTGGAATTAAGTACAGGTCTCGAGAATGAAAAATATTCTCTGTAGAATTATATGGTATAAGAATATGCTTGATAACCTTCAGTGGACAATTAATAATTGTGGCAAGTAAGTTATTAATTAATAATGGTGGCAGGTAAGTTATTTAAGAAATAAGGAACATTGTATTGCTCTCTATATTCTCTCTAGTTTATCTTTAGATTTCAAAATGATAGAAATATGTATTACAGGTGTCCAAGCATTAGATAGCCCTCCTTTTACAGATATGGAATTTGATTTTCTTGTAATTGTAATTTTTTTGCTAGATATAATCTTATCCCCCAATTCCTTTTGCACATCAATAAAGGTTTCTAGTTCCGATGTGATTTCACACTCCCAACCATATTTTCTATGTTACAATTCATAGAGGAAACTTGACATGGATTCTAGAGTGACATCCTTTGTACACTTGAATTTCTTAACATACTGTGGGAATATTTTATTGAGTTTTGACCTATATCTGGCTCAAAAATAGGGAATAAAAATAATTTTGTTTTGCAAAAACCTATTTTCTGTAGAATTTTGTAGCTTTAACTGCACAATGATCTAGCTAGGAAGAAAAAAGAAAAATTTCCATGAAAAATAAATAGAACAAAATAGATCTACTGAACAATGAGTTCTATTAATCATTGATCATTTACAAGATGTAAATATTACAAAGATATAGCCAATGCTAGAATAAATCATGGAGCAAACGTTGGAATGAAACTAACGATGCAATTGTAATCTAGCCTTAGACTTAAGCTCATGGAAGGAAGAAACAATGATCCACAAGTTATGGGCCAGAATAGAAACTGAACTAAATGTTAGAATTAGCTAACACTAACACCCCCCTTTAATTATAACTAAGGATAATAAAAACTAATGCAAAGAAAAGATATAGCTGGAAATCTTTTGTGAAAAGAAAATTGCAGACATCTACTAAATGATAACTACCATAGTGTTGAATGAAGAGATTCCTCTAAAACCAAAATGAAGATCAGAATCAATCTGCATGAGTGCCCCCAGTGACACTACTTGAATAAAGAATAGATGGAAAACAAATGTAAAACATCTGTCAATCAAAGATATAGAAGACAATATTCTACATAAGTGCTCCCAAATAATGAATAGATGACAAACAAAGGCAAAACATCTATTATTCAAGGATGTAGATGACACATAAATCTATATGAGTGACCCTATCGACACTACTCAGCTATGCAAGAATAAAGTGTTGTTTGAAAATACAAGTGTCAATTATATATACAACTGATCAACTATGGAAGCAAAGAATCATCGACATGAACAGTAGAAAACCCCTCCATAATTTTGAAGGAGAGGCATGAAACGTCCACTGACATGGTGTCTCTAAAGAGGAAAAGAAGACAAGGCCCATGCGAAGAGAGCATGACCTTGATCTTTCTCTGATGTAGAATCTAACTCAGCCTCTATTTCCATAACCATTTGATACAAGCCTCTACTTGTGGGCCAAAATAAAATCTGTGGTGTGCATTCGAAATAGTTGAATGGTGTGAGAAGAGTAGAAGTTGAAAACTCCATTCTTGGCAACCGGTTTGATCTTTAGAAACTACAAAAAAAAACTTGCATTTCTCCTTCCCTAGCACCTAAGCTCTGATACCATGTATAATTTTACAGCTTTAACTACACAATGATCTAGCTAGGAAGAAAAAATAAAAATTTCCATGAAAAATAAATAGAACAAAATAGATCTGTTGAACAATGAATTCTATTAATCATTGATAATTTACAAGATGTAAATATTAAAAAGATATATCCAATGCAAAAATAAATCATGGAGCAAACGTTGGATCGAAAATAATGATGCAATTGTAATCTAGACTTAAACTTAAGCTCACAGAAGGAAGAAATAGTGATCCACAAGTTATGGGCCAGAATAGAAAGTGAACTAAATGTTTTTTTTTTTTGAAAAAAGGTGGCAATTCCACTTGATATATATATATATAGATATATATATATATATATATATATATATGTATATATATATATATATATATATATGTATATATATGTATATATGTATATATATGTATATATATATATATGTATATATATATATATGTATATATATATATATGTATATATATATATATATATGTATGTATGTATGTATATATATATATGTATGTGTATATATATATAGATATATATGTATATATATATGTATATATCTATATGTATATATATATATATATGTATATATATATATATATGTATATATATATATATATATATA
>BSBK01001068.1:1745000-1924578 GCA_027943335.1 Chamaecyparis obtusa | reverse complement strand
GCTCTACAATGAAACCCTAAAGCTGATCTGCCACCGGAAGTCTGAAGAAGGATTTGTCTGGCAGTCAAAATCTTTTAAGGAGGTCATTAAGAGAGGTAAATATTCTAGTTTTGAGTTCCCATTATTAAATGCTATGTATTATTATTTAATATTAATATTAAAAATAATATATTTATAATATATAACTTAAAATTGAAAAAATACTCAATTGAATTAATATTAACATTAAAAGAATATAATTTAATATAACATAATTAATATTACTATCAAAAGAATATATTTATTATGAAACTTGAATTTGGGAAAAGTGGGGCAATTAAAATTTCAAAATAGGTGGGCTATTTTCGGATATCCGATATTATCAGATATCTAAATAGGCTTGGTAATTTCTTTGGCAATACCAAACGTGGGTGGTCAACCCTTTAGGCATGTTTCAGTATATAGTTTTTGATATCGAGACTTCGACCATGTAGCTGACGACTATTTTTTCACCCAAAATTGATGAAACAAAAAGGGTTTCTTAAAGACATTATCAACTTTCCATCAATATAATTGCTATCAAATTTCAATTTTAGTAAGTAATTATTACTTATTTTCAATTGAGTTATCTTTAAAGTTGTAATTGACATACTAATTTAAAAACAACTATAACTTTCAACTAATTAACCTTTTGAAATTCGAAACATGCGTCACATTCTATGCTTCAAACTACTATAAGAATTTTTTTTTTTTTGAATTTGGTGAAATTTTGAATTGGTTAAGGTGGTGAGACATGAAAGTTTTATTTATTCTTAAAAAGTTTGTAGCAGAAAATTCATAATTAATTATTTATTTGACCAAAAAATTACAAAAAAATATGCATCACATCCGGGCATGAGTCTACTACTTATATTTAGAATCTTGGAAAAATATATCATCATTTGATTGTGATTAAGGTGTGGTCAGACATACACGTATTGTTTATCTTTTCCCTGATAATTTTGTAGTACTGCATTGAAATCTAAAATTTGAACAATTAGACAATAAAAATTTCAAACAAGGGCTAGTAGTTTAGAAACTAGATTCAATTTCCTACAGATTCTACTCTTACAAATTTTTCACTTAAGGTTCATAAGATGTTCAACCTTTACGTCAAGTTGACTAACCCTGATTTTCTAATTTTTCATTGCCACTTAAGGCCATAGTTTGGTATACCATGATCCTGCACATACCCTCATCCTGTTGGTTTTCCTCAAAGCCTTAGGTAACAATATACCTAGTTTGATTTTTTTTTTTTACTTCTTCATAAGTGTCATACCAATTTTCTCTATTGTCAAATGGTTTCTCTAATAATCCTTCAATTTGTATTACAACATCAATATCCATTTTGTAACCCATACGTGGTAACTAGATGGTTCTGGGCTCCCGCAACCCTCACTATACAAGTGTCGGTGTCCAACCTTCAAAATAGATAGTATCCTTGTATTTTTCCACTAGCTAGGGCGAAATTATAAACTTCTTGTGCATTTTAGCTATGAAACTTTGAGAAATAATCATTCATAACCATGTCAAAGTTATCTCCTAAACTATGAATAAACTCATTTATCTGATAAATAATTGGTTTTGTTCACATTCCACACCACATCATCGATTGATGGAAAGAAGTTCTAGAAGTAGAAAAACATACATACCAATGGTGATCCAAACATCAAAGTATTTGTTTTTTCCTTCCTGATTGTATTCATGTTATCAATTATCAAGAGAGAAGATAGAGGAATGATCTGAAGGATCTGGAAGTATATGTGATGCATCTGAAAGAACTATCTAAGATCTATCTGAAAAAGAATCAACACCTCACTGAACAAGTGAAAGCACTACAAATTGGACAAGAAACTCAAATGGTAAAAATGACTGAAGTTATGAACAATACAAGACAAGATGAACAAGAAAGGAACATAGCTATTGAAGACAGAAGACAAATGACTGAGATGTTTGAAGGAAAATAATTTGAAATACTAAGGCTGACCGAGCATCACTTTGAAATTGCAAATCAGATGGTTTTCATGAGTTAAGAAGTCACCAGGTAAAACAATGAACTTGCTAGGAAATTGGAAGACACTGGTGACTTAAGGGAAGAGAATGAGAGATTGAAAAATGAAGTGAAGATGCAACAAAAACATAATGAAATGATAAAGAAAACTGAGGAAAGTACCAGAAGGATGGATGAATTCTTAATGAGTCAAAGAAGACTGGATAACACCATTGGATTAGGTTATACCAAGAAAGGAGAGTCATCAAATCAAGAAGGGAAAATAATGTCTATGCAAATCCTAGACCAAAGAAACTCTCATGTTATCACTGTGGAAAACTAGGTCACACAACAAAATGTTTGCAAAAGTAAAGCTAAAGATACTCCTAACAGTGCTCCTAAATTTGATGGTTATTGCTACAATTGAAACAAGTATGGACATCAAGAATTTGAATCTAGATCAAAAGATGAAAAAATCACCTAAGAGGAATTGTATGGAAAATCATTTCATACTTGTAATAAGCATGGTCATAATATCACAAGAATGTAGGGCACAACAGAACAAGTTTGGAAACCGAATAGGCAAAATACTAATTATCAACCAGAAGAAAAGGAAATTAATACACTTGGGATTACACACTTTGGGTTAATTGTACAACATGTGGGAGATATGGTCATATTGCTACAAATTGTATAAGACTACACTAGAGAGGAAAATCTAGAAATTGGACAAATTCTAGAATGGCATGTCTGCATTGTCACAAGGTCGGTCACTTAGTAAAGATTGCAAAGACCGAGCACCAAAACCAAATGTTGATATGAATGAGAACACTATTGATGGAATTAGAAGGAAAATGAGTTAGATGTGGAGGAGATCAATGGAAGACAACGTAAGAACAAGCACAACAGTCGGTGACACCTCATCCTTTGGATAGGTGATTTTCACCACATATACTTAAAGTCTATCAAGTAATAATGGGAATTGAATTTTAATTAGTTATATCTTACAACAGTTCCTTATATCTATTGCATGATACCATATCTACATGAATTAAGATGCACTGGGTTGTTATATTTTTTGAACTTGAAATGAGAATAGTCGGTAAGCTTGACCGAGTAAGAAATTGACAATCGGTGTGAAAATGGTAAGGATTACCGAGTTGCGTAGTCAACTGAGCGTTGATAGTGTTAACTAAGTTGAAGTATCTAATGGACTTGAACAAGTGTATGATCATTAACTGAGTTGTGGTTGGTGAAGTATTTAATGCAATACATTTATATCATAAAGTATTTTTGGGTATAAATACACATCGATCCAACTCATTTTTCACAACTCCATTCAAAGAGTGAACCAGAGAAAAAAGGAGTGAAATTTGAGAAATCATATTTCAAGCTATTTACAATGATTTATGTTGGAAATTTGGCTTGAGTTAGATATCTATATGTTGTCATTATGGCAACATATAATCTACATAAAGACCACATATGACAAAGAGCAAGTATGACAGAGCACAAAGAAAAAATGTCTAAGTATGTGCAGTATTTTCCCAGTGTAACCCAAGATAGTTTTGATTGGCGATGTCAATTGAAGTAAGTTCAGTGCTTGCACACTTGAACATAGATACTATGATGCATATTGAAGACTCACCTGAGGAGCGCAAGTTTGTACGTCAATGTACGGAAGAAGTTATGACAGTTTTACCAAAGATAGTGTTAAGCCGATAGGATAGAGAAGAAGACAAAATTGGTAAAGAGTTAAGGGATTATTTTGTTTATCAAAATAATGTCTTAATAATATAAAGGGATGACATCCTAGATGTTAAACCTTGGTAAATATGTATTTTTTATAAAGCTTTATGTTCTGTAAAGCAGACTATAAAAGTTATTATTCGTAATAACGTGTATAAATATAAGGCATATGAAATGCGAAAAAGAGACATGTATTGTAATGAGATAGATGATATAGCGAAAGATATTGATGCAAATTTGTGAAAGACAAGCAAGAAGTATAAGGCTATGTACCTTACCCTATTTTTTAATCATTAATCATTGTACATTACTTGTTTGGGAAGTGGGCTCATCTTGTAATCATTTGTAATTAGTACTACCAACTCTTAGCAGGGTTGAGGCTTCTAACAAGGCCTATACTCCCTTAATTAGGACTGAGGACACTATATGCATGTAACAGGCTCCTTAACATGGTCAACATCCTTAATAGGATACTTTTGATTAGTGGATCTTGGTGGTACCATCCCCCATCGGGGGTTTTCCCTTGGCCAGGGTTTCCTCGAGAACAAATAATGTGTTATAAGTTCATTTTCTTTATTGTTATGCATGTTCTTTAGTTTACTCTTTTATGCAAGTATAAAGATAATCTGTTATATCCATAATTGGGCAAAAGAAAAAGATTGTAGAATACTGATTCACCCCCCCTCTCAGTATTCTCTATTTCTAACAATTTGTGCATTTCATAGAGTGTTTAGAAGTTATTCAAGTAAGTTTGAAGCAAAATCGAGGAATTTGAACATAATTTTAACAACGCCCTAATTTTTTATCAGCGATGGTTTCTACTTCAAAAACTATTCAATTGAAGGCTAATAAGGAGAAGAAAGTCACATTAATCAAGAGCACAACCTATGAAGAACCAAACTAGAAGCTACATCCTGAGGTCACATCATAGATCGATGAAAAAGGCATGTTTTTATCAATACCACCTAGGGTTTTATTGGTGAAGGATATTCGGTCATATATATACACTGCAAGATTAGTGAGATTTATGATTCGAGCTTCAATCCACTTATCAAGAGCTATGCATAGATGGGGAACTGAAAGATGATCACAAACACCTAGAGATAAAAGGCTTGACAAATGCACTTCATTTTCCTAAAGGTATTTAAGATCGAGTGGATTATAATTTAGTTTGAGCCGAGTACATGATAAAAAAAGATGTACTATATTAGGTGCTAAAGATCACCAATAATGTGATTCACATGGTCACTGAATACTCAATATGTGACAAGGAAAAATCCCTAAGGCACCCACCAAAGAGAGAGATCAAGAAGTTGATTGGAGTCAAATGGGACGATAGAGGAATGAGGATAAACATAATTGATGACCCCGAGACTAGATTCAGAGAATATGTAATAGCATACAAGGTATTTCAATCTAGTAGATCGAAGATTTTTCCTTGTGGTGCTATTGATATTGATTACGAAATTCTGAAGAAATGTCTTCAACTTGACCTAGCAAAGTTGATGTTGAGGCAACTAGAGGAGAATATGAGGAACAATCTGAGTTGCTAAATCCAACACCTACAAGTTTGGATCCCTACTAGTATGTATCTTTTTCTACTTACAAAACTCATTTCCCTCAATTGATGATGTACAATGGGAGGTAAATAAGCCAATTATTATTCAAATCAGGGATTTCACAAGTAGTTTGGGTAAGAATTTTGAGCCAGTCATGGATGACTACTTGGAAAATTTTAAAGATATAATGAACAAGAGGAGCATAATTCCTACAAAATTAGTGGAGAAGTACAAAGATGAAATTTGTTTTCTTAGTGGACACCACTCCACACTAATAAAGGCATTTGAACCGAGAACTGCATGGCTGCCACCAATGGACTATGAGCTAGACATTGACCGAGCCACTAGGTCAATAAAGACACTTCTGGAAGAGCCTAAGGATAAAAGTGAAACAAGGTTTGGCACTTGTGAAGAAGCAAAATAGAGAATAAAAATGGATTTGGTCAAAGTTAAATTGGTAAGGAAATCAAAGAAAATGATAGGCACACTTGTAAAATAATTTGGGAGAGGAAGAAGCAGAGAAGTCGGTTGAAGAGGTAACTAAGGAACATAAACTGATTGGTAATAGTGAAGATGAAGAGAAGACCTAGTCAGAAAAAGAAATACAGGCAGAGCCAGTAAAAGTAATGAAAGTAAAGAGGAAACATGCTGATACTCCCTATATGGTCAAGGACAAGGTCCCACAATAGGTTTTTCCCCACCTCAAAGAAGAGGAGTAGCAAAAATAAAAAGGCCTACACTGAAAAAGACCTATCAAAACAAAAGAGGTACTCAAGCTTCCACTAAGGTACCTAATGATGCAAGGGCAGGGTAGGTGAAGGAAGAATCAGGGTCAATTGAGACTGCTTAAACCTACAAACATGCCCTGCGAAGAGTTACACATGGAAGCAATACTAAAACCACATTAAATAAGTGAAATCACAATGGATATGAGACAAGAAATTGGCCACAACACTGGTACAATTAAGTTAATCCTTCAACATGCCTGGTTGTGAGGCCTTCTAGGTTTTGGCCTTATACAATGAGAATTATGAATTTAGAGTCTTAGCTTGCATCTCATTCCTCTAATCTACCATCCTCAACTAGAACTTCCACCTGAATTTCCCTACTAAACAACCTAAGCTCTAAATATATAGCCATCAAAGCCACAAGTTGGCCAGTCAGGCATTTAATTACAATATATGGTCCACCTAGGAAGAGAACTAAACTAAAGCAAGAAATAACAAAACATAATGCAAAGTAGGATTTAGGTCCACACATGATCCAAGAATAGATCCCCAATTATGGAAGATCTAATTTCCTCACACGAAACCGCACAAGCTAAAATAACACACATTTCATGAGTGAAACACATTTCATGAGTGAAACTGGTGGAAAATCGATGCCCAAGGAAAATTGTGATAAGTTCCAGATCCAAATGAATTAGGACATGTGATCTTAGGAGAATGCTCCAGATTAGGTCGACATCACTGAATTAACTTCACAAGGCAAGAAACCAACAACAACAATGACTACAAAAAAAACATAAGACTGGTACAGGAAACATGAAATATTTTGGTGATGTAAGATTGCTCAAGACCCAAGATGCTCCTACATCAGACACCTGGGGTAATAAAATAATTGATGTCCACATCAGGTGCTACTCATACTTTGACCTGAATCATAAATATCCAACTTAGCTTGTGTAATCCATGAACTATCTTCAACTGGCTTATCTTTCCACTGAACTAGATATCCATGTAGTCTTTTCCTCTGGTGATCTTGCTTACTCTACTATTCAAGATCCTCTCATTGTTGTCTTTATCCTTCTTAGGATAATTTAGATCATCTCCCATCTCATCAGTTGATTCAAAGTACTCAAAGATATCAGCAATGTTGAATATAGGTAATATATCCACGTCCTCTGGTAATTCCACTTCATAATCATTTCCACTATCAAACTTCTTCAAATCTTACAAGGTCCAAATTTCTTCATTTTCATCTTATTGTAGGTACCAACTAGAAATCTATTTTCTTCAAGTGAATCATAACATCATCTCCAACTTCAAAATATTTATGTCTCCTTCTCTTATCTGCTCTCTGTTTATATTTCAGATTACTGTCCTCCAAATTCTTTTTAACTTCATCATGAAAAGTTCTCATGTATACTGCAAAATCCTCAGCTTCAACACTTATTTTGGTCTTAGTAGGTAAATCTCTCAAATCTGTGGTTCCCTTAGGATGAAATATAGTAACAATCTCAAATGGTGTCCTCTTAGTACTTCTATTCACAGAGTTATTATATGCAAACTCTTATTGTGCCAAAACTAAATCCCAATTAGCAAGCTTATCTCCAACTAAACACCTCAACAAGTTTCCCAAACTTATGTTCACAACTTCAATCTATCCATTTGTCTGAGGGTGAAATGTAGAACTAAACTTCAATTCAGTATTCATCATTTTCCAAAGTGCTATCCAAAAGTAACCATTAAACTTAGTATCTTTGTCTGAAACAATAGATTTAGGCAACCCATGCAATCTTACTACTTCCTTTAAAAATAATTCAGCTACATGCAATGCATCATATGTCTTCTTACAAGGTATGAAATGAGCTATCTTAGAAAATCTGTCAACCACTACCAAAATAGAATCATTACCTCTCTGAGTTCTAGGAAATTCAAGAACAAAGTCCATACTCACATCTTCCCAAGGTCTATCAAGTACAAGCAAAGGTGTATACAATCCCACATTCTGACTAGTTCCTTTTGCTACTTGAAAAAATCTGCAACCTCTAACCATTCTTTGTACATCTTTGTAAATCTGTGGCCAAAATTATCTCTCTAAAATCAGTTTCACAGTCTTATCAATCCCAAAATGTCCAACAAGTCCACCACTATGTTTCTCCTTTATTATGTTCTCTCTCATAGATCCTCTAGGTATGCACAACTGAACTCCTTTAAACAACATATCTTCTTGAATGAAATAATCAATCCACTTATCACTCACTATTTGTTCCTTACAACATTTCCAACATTCTGCAAAATCAATGTCAGTATCATACAAATCTTGAAATCATCAAAACCAAGTACCTCAACTCTCATTTCTGTTAGCAAACTTCTTCTTCAACTCAAGGCATCAGCAACCTTATTTGACTATCCACTTTTATGCTTCAATGAAAAGGAAAAATTCTGCAAGAACTCAACCCACTTCATATGTCTCTGGTTCAATTTATTCTAACTTCCCAAATACTGCAAAGCTTTATGGTTAGTATACAACACAAAATCTTTAGGCATCAAATAATGTCTCCATTTCTTCAAAGCTTGAACAATAGCATAGAATTCCTAGTCATAAACTGAGTATTTTCTCTTAGCATCATTCAACTTTTCACTAAAGAAAGCTATAGGTCTTTCTTCTTGACTCAAAATAGATCCAATTGCACTTCCACTAGCATCACATTCAACTTGAAAAAATTTACTAAAATCAGGCAAAGCAAGTGTAGGTAATTCTGCAATTCTTTATTTCAATGTTTCAAAAATCTTATGTGCTCCATGTGTCCATTTGAAATCCCTTTTATATCCTCTCATGGGTTCAGTCATAGCATTACAAATAGAACTAAAATTTTTGATAACTTCCTATAAAAACTTGCCAATCCATGAAATGATCTTACCTCTCTAACATTCTCTGGTGTAGGCCAATCAAGTATAACTCTCACTTTCTCAGGATCCATCTTCAATCCATAAGCTAAAATTAAAAAACCAATGTACACAATCTCTTCTTTCATAAATGAACATTTCTTCAAATTAATCAGCAACTTTTCTTCTTTCAATCTCTATAATACTTTTCTGATATGCTCAAGATGTTCTTCCTTATTCTTACTGAATATCAAAATGTCATCAAGATAAACAATCACAAACTTACCCAAGAATCTTTTCAAAACTTCATTCATCAGCCTCATGAAAGTAGTAGGTGCATTAGTCAAACCAAAAGGCATAACCAACCATTCATACAAACCTTCATTAGTCTTAAAAGAAGTTTTCCATTCATCCCCTTCTCTGATCCTAATTTGATGATATCCACTTTTCAAATCAATCTTTGTGAAAGACTTTTCTCCACTTGAACTATCCATTATGTCATCCATCCTAGGCAAAGGAAATTTGTACTTTACTATTATCTTGTTTATAGCTCTAGAATCAGTACACATTCTCCATTCTCTATTCTTTTTCAGTGCTAACACAATAGGTATTGCAAAAGGACTCAGACTTTCCCTAATCAAACCTCTTTCAAGAATTTTTTGCACTTTTCTATTCAACTCAATCTTTTCATCAAGTGTTAACCTATGTGGTGCTTTATTAGGAAAACTAGCTCTAGGTATCAAATCCATACAATGACTTATTCTTCTCATAGGCGATAAACCATTAGGTACATTATTAGAAATAATGTCATAAAATTTAGTCAACAAAATTTTAACCTTAGGTGCATGTTCTAACTCTTCTTGTTTCTCAGTTTTCCTTGGAATTAAAGAAAAACAAACATTACGTTCTTTCATTTCTCTTGCAAAATTTTTACCATCAACCAAGCATACTCTAACTGTAGTACAATGACCTTCATCAAAATTCTCTACTAAAGGCAACAATATTTGTTTCTTTCCATCCATCCAAATCATATATTGATTCAATTTTCCATCATGCAAAGCTTTCCTATCATACTGCCAAGGTCTACCCAAAAGAATATGACAACAATCCATAGGCATAATATCACACAAGCCTTCATCATGATAATTCTCAATTTTGAATTTAACAAGGCATTGTTCACTTAAAAGTAGTTTATGCTCCTAGATCCAAGAAATTTGGCAAGGATTAGGATGTTTCAATCTCTGCAACTGCAATTTTTTAACCAGCTCTTTGGATGCCAAATTATCAGAACTTCCACTATCAATGATTACCTTTCAATATTTGTCAGCGATCTTACATCTGGTTCTAAACAAAGTTTTCCTTAGAACAGGTTCCTCATCAACTTCTTCATTCCACAAGATCCTTCTTAGCATCAATTTTTCACCATGTTCAGGTTCATTAGACATTTCCTCAACTTCTTCACAAGCCAAATTATTTTTGCCACTACCTCCAGTCTTCCTTCCAGAGTTAGTAAATTCAAAAGCTCTATGTCCTTCACCAAATTTGTAACAAGTACCTTTAAACCAAGATTTCTCTTCTCTTTTCCCACTATTGTAATGCAAGGGAGGATGGGGAGAGGGGCCAAAGGCACACCCTAACCAGATCCACCTTACAGAGATCACATGCGGAAGCAACAACACAACAAGCAAGAGAGAGAATGCAGATACTTTCAAATATTATCTTCAATTGATTCATACATGCCGAGATGTAAGGCCTTCCCGATTTGGGCCAGATATTACAATAAAGTATAGAAGTCCTCCAACATGCGAGGATCTACAAACAATCTCTAATTTTCTATCTTCTATCTTCTAACTCTAAAACTTGCCCCCTAAACTCTAACCAAACAACTACATTTATACAAGAGGCTACCAAACAAGTCAGCCTTCAGATCCACCATTAACAGAAGGGATGACTAGATCTAGGTCCACACACTCCCCAATGATAGGTACCAACATTAAATCCATGACCCAAATTAAATGCATAAGTCAGCCTCAACAGAAATCCAAAATAAAAAACTCGGTAAGAAAGGAAACCGAGCACCGAAAAAGCATCACTGAGTGCTAGGGAAATTCACCAAGTGCCAAAGAGATAAATGAACAACACCGGTAAACAAAGAAAACCAAGCAACATTGAACCAACTCAGTCAAAGAAGGAACTGAGCAAAGAAGAAAACTTCAAACATGTTTTTGGTGACACAGGATTGCCAAGGACCCAAGATGTTCCTACATCAGACACCTTGGGTTGTTTGAAATGATTCCCCAAATCATGAAATAGGTACAATCTGAGCTACATCCAACTCAGATTGTGAAATCCATGCACTATCTTCAATTGGTCTATTCTTCCACTTTACCAGATATTCCATATATTGTTTTCCTCTTGTACTTCTACCAATTCTTTGTTCCAAAATGTGTTCAACTTCTTCTATATTCTTCTTAGGATAATCCATCAGTACTGTCATGTCTTCATCAAGTTCATGATATTCATACAAATCAATAATGTTGAATATAGGTGATATATCCATGTCATCAGGTAACTCAATCTCATATGCATTTCCACTGTCAAATTTCCTCAGTATCTTGCAAGGTCCAAACTTCTTCATTTTTAGCTTCCCATATGTTCCAACAGGAAATCGACCTTTCTTCAAATGAACCTTTACTTCATCACTGATTGCCAAAGTCTTATGTCTTCTTGATATGTTAGCTCTATCTTTTTATTTCTGATTTCTTTTATCCAGCTTATATTTCACATCTTCATGCAATGTCTTCATGTACTCAGCCAATTTCACTCCTTCAACACTCCTCTTTCTTTCATCAGCAATATCCCTCAAATCAAATATACCTCTTGGTTGTATGCCATTTACAATCTTAAAAGGTGTTTTTCTAGTACTCCTATTCACTGAATTATTGTATGAAAACTCTTCTTGTGACAACATAGAATCCTAATTAATTGGTGTGTCTCCAACTAAACATCTCAAAATATTTCCCAAACTTCTATTCACAACTTCTGTCTGTCCATCGGTTTGTGGGTGAAATGTAGAACTATATTTCAACTCGGTGCCAAACTTTCTCCAAATGGTCTTCCAAAAGTATCCAACAAATTTACTGTCTTGGTCAGAGATAATACTCCTCGGTAATCCATGCAATCTGACAATTTCCTTAAAGAAAAGATCTGCCATATGTACTTCATCTGATATCTTTCTACAAGGTATAAAATGTGCCATTTTAGAAAATCTATCCACAACAACAAATACATAATCATTACCTCTTACTGTCTTCGATAAGCCAAGAACAAAATCCATACTGATGTCACTCTAAGGAAATCCATACTGATGTCACTCTAAGGTTTCTTAGGAATAGAAATCAGTGTATACAATCTAGTATTCTGACTTACTCCTTTTGGAACTTGATAAATTCCAAAACTTTTCACAAATTGCTGAACATATTTATACAATTGTGGCCAAAAGTATTTCTCCTTAAGCAAATTCAATGTCTTATCAACTCCAAAATGTCCAACCAAACCACTACTATGTTTCTCCTTTATCAAATTAGTTCTCATGGGTCCTCTCGGTATACACTACTGAATACCCTTAAACAACATACCTCCTTGCATAAAATATTCATCCCATTTAGTACTCAATTGATTTTCAATGGGTTCTTTGCACTTTCTCCATGGCTTAGAAAAATTAGGATCAAATTCATAAGAATCTCTCATGTCATCAAACCCAAGAACTTCAATCTTCATCTCGGTCATCAAAGATCTACTTCTACTCAATGCATCGGCAACTCAGTTAGTGACTCCACTCTTATGCTTTATCGTAAATGTATAACTCTGCAAATACTCAACCCATTTCATATGTCTTTGATTCAACTTATTCTGACTACCCAAATATTGTAAAGCCTTATGATCGGTATACAACACAAATTCACTCGGTATCAAATAATATCTCCATTTCTTTAGTGCTTGAACAATAGCATAGAATTCTTGATCATACTGTTATACACTAAATTTTGCACCTCTGATCTCAAGCTCTCGTAGTCTTGATAATCTAGTATAACATGGGAATCATCTCAAGGTTGTGGGACCTTTTGCTAACTGAGATGAGACATCCAGATTCTAGGTTGGTTCCTCTTGGATAGTCACCCAGATTTTCTCTTAGATAGGAAATGTAAATTCTTTTGAGGGAAAGGGATAGAAGGAGTGCATGAAAGAGAAATAACAGAAAGCAAATCTACCTACTAGGTGATGCACCGAAACTAGGGTATGAATCTCAGTATAGAGGAATGAAACCAGTGAAAGGCTTAGGTCTAGGAGATCACAGCTCTATGAATAGGCTTGCATAAATATTTCATAAGAAGGTCCAAAATAGAAAGAGGCTATTTCAGGAAAAGATGGTTTTCACAAATAATAGCATTATTGAAGATTTAGGCACAATTTATGACCTGCAAACAACATCCGCTCCTACAACTAGGCATAGGAATGAGACATGATTGTTAAGGGGTTTAAAGTATACCCACAGAGACATTCACATCCAATCACCCACAATAATGCATGAAATTGCAGAAAAAGAAAAGGACCAAGAACCCTAAGCTATCACTAAGAAACATGTGAACATACTGAAAACCATTAAGAGATAACTCACATAAGAAGACATAGAGACAGGAGAAATATCATAAAATATCTTCAGTATCTGAACAATCAATGGGAATTTTACAATTGTAGAAAAGTTAAGGGGCAGAAAGAATGCCTTCAATAACCTTTGGGAAAAAAACTTTCTTGCTTACAATTGCCAGATTCTGAGCACTACAGGCTCCAAAAAAAGAATATATACATCCCCTACACGCAGGTAGGAATCACAAAATATCTCAATTAGGGCTACATAGATATGCATAAAATAATCCACCCTAAAACCAGTCATGTCTGATCATAAATGTTCATCTTCAAAAATATCACAACAGATCAGATATATCTTCTTTGTGTGTCCATGATTGTACTGAAATCAACCTGCAGACACAAAAGCTTGGATTCATCCACCTAGCCATGAATGCACTGATCGGTACCCTGCAGAGACAAGAAATGACCCCTGACGGCTAGCCAGACCTCCTTCATCAACTCTGCAACCTGCAACTATCCTCAAAAATTTAATTCTAAGCTACCCTGCCGCTTCGCACATATCATCCAGAAGAAAGCCCCGCGAAAATAGGCTGCACTATTTTAAAAAGGTCACTGGTCGCATGATCACATGAGCTAAAAAAGCCTCATGTGACCATGCGACAAGCTTCACTGAATCTACTTCCACTTGCCACATAGACGCCTGGGCTCACTCTCCTTTTGGTCGCCAAGTCGCTTTATCTTTTCTTAACCCTAGGCTCCACTCGGTGACCACACAAAAACATGCTAACCATGCAACCACACTCTTGCAAAGTCTGGAAGCTTGCTAAAACATATCTGCCAGCATGCGAACAAAGAAATCTTTATCAGACACCACCAAGTTAGAAGGAAAAAGAATGACCTCCTCTAAACTTTCACCATAAAAATCCGGCCCCACGAAAAAAGTAGTTGCACCGCTTTGAAAAAGTCAACGATCGCATGACCGCATGATCCCGAAAGGCTTCACGCAATCATGTGAAAAGCCTTTTAATCTACCTCTGCTACCACATAAGACACTCGGTCCACAAGATCTGCTACCTATCAAACTTTCCACGTGGCCCAACAAGAGTCGACCACATGGCTGGACCCACGACCACACTAACTGAAAAACTTAGAAGAATCGAATGGCTGTCGCATGATCACATGGGATCGAAAGATCCCATGAGATCATGCATTAGCCATTGATCTTGGATCAACTAGTGCCTCCACTGATACCTTTGGCCCACAACAAACTGGACACATCACCACCCACCGAAGCCCTGCTGACCGCTTGTCGCATGATCGCATGCGATTAGGAAGCCGCATGCGATCATGCCACTAGCATGAAACTGTTACCCAACTGCTTGCCTCGTTTAAGAAATTTGGACCCACTGAAACCATTGACTGCTTGTCACATGATCACATGCAGTCAAGGGGCCGCATGCGATCATGTGACCAACCGCATGTTGTTACCCAATACCTGCTGGCGGCAGCACCGAAACCGTTGACGATTTGTCACATGGTTGCATGGGCTCAAAAAATCCCATGCAATCATGTGACCAACCGTAAGATGCTTGTCACTGACTACCAAATAAATCTGGACCTGCAAGACCCACCACCAGCTGGCCAATGAAACATGAACACATCACCAGCCAAGGGCCCACCACCCAAACTGCAAGCTCTTAACAACGCGGCTAACGGTTTGTCGCATGTTCTCATAGCCTAAAAAGGGACTATGTGATCATGCGATAGACCGCTAGCATCCTCAACAAGACTACAACAATTAGTCACATGGTTGCATAAGGGGAAAAGAACTTATGTGATCATGTGACAACCCGCATAATCAGCTTGCTGAAAACCAACTGGGCCCCACCTGTCGGAGTTGCGCACTTAGGGAAATATGCCACCAGAGGAAGAAGTCTGAAACATAGAAGGGGTTGAAAACATAGAGGGTTTTCGAGCGAAGGTCAAAAACACACTAAGCTTTCAGAGCGGAGGTCGAAAACACATTGGGTTTTCGACACTTGAGAACTTCTTTTGGAAAAAAGGACTGCGGCCAAAAATGAATGATAGGGAATTTTTGGGGTAACATTTTGGCATCCTCTATGGGATGTCAGCCTGCTAGACACTTAGACCAATTGCCTTGAAGCAATCCATTGGGCATAGGAGTCATCTTGAGCACGAAAACCTGGTGGAGAGATAAAACTGAACCAAAAGACAGACCTGTGCGCATGCACTTCTTGGGAAATAGGAACTATCCACGAAAGCAGGGAAAGAAAGCAAGAAACATATTTACATAATTTACAAGAAGGACCTACAAAGAGGGATTAACCTCAAAGCAAGGCTTCAAGTGGAAACCATTCACTAAGATTGGCAGGGCATCTCCTTCAAGGGTTGAAAGTTGAAAAGCATTAGATCCTCTGCACTCTGTTATAACAAATGGTCCACCCCAAAAGGAATCAAACTTTGTGTGCTTGCCAGGTTTTGACCTAAACTCATCCCATTTGAGAACTACATCTCCAACCTTGAAGTTTCTAACCCTGGCTCTTTTATCAAAGCTTCTCTTTGTTTGACTCTGATGGAATGCCATATCTTGCATTGATTTATCTCTGATCTCTTCTAGCTCCATCAATTGGGCATATCTGATTTGCATAGGATCACTTTCTTCAAACAAGGCATATTGAGTGGCCAAGTCCAAAGCTGGTAATTTAGTTGAAATAGATAACTTAGCCTCTCTACCATACACTAACATGTATTGGGAATTACCAATGATTTTCTTTGGAGTAATTCTATCTAACCACAAGGCAGATCTCAATTTAGTGTGCCAGTCCCTCTGACTGTCTTGCAGGGTCTTTTTGATTATTCTAATTAGATTCTTATTTGTTTATTATGCCAAACCATTCCCCTGAGGATAGTAATTGGAACTTGTATTTAGATAGATGCCCTTCTTGACTGCCCACTCTGAGACTTTGAGGCCTGTAAATGCTAATGCATTGTCTGAAACTATAGAATCTGGAATGCCAAATCTATGAATGATGTCATCATAAAAACTTAAAATAGCACTCTCATTAGCTTATTTTAAAGCAACTACCTCTGTCCACCTAGTGAAATAATTAGTTGCAGTGATTATCCACTTGTGTCCTGCACTAGATGGAGGGTTAATCATGCCAATGAAATCTATACCCCACTTCATGAAGGGCTGCTCTGTTTTGATTGGCTGTAGGGGCAGAGTTGCAAATCTTTCTTTCCCTACAAAAATAGCACATTTGACGCATCTTCTAACATAATCATGACTATCTTTGAAGATAGATGGCCAATAGTATCCAGCCCTCATGATCTTAAAAGCCATAGTCTTAGGAGAGAAATGGCCACCAGAAGCTCCATCATGAAACTCAAATAAGACATCTGCAACCCTTTCTGAATCTATCCATCTTAGAAGGACACCATTGTGATCCTTTCTAAAAAGAATTTCATCTATCAGCACAAAAGGAATAGATTGTAACCTATAATACCTCCTTTTTGCTGAATCTAGGCCTACAGGATATTGTCCTGTCTTCAAATAATTCATCATATTAGGCAACCATCTAGTTGCCTTTGCTTGCTCTCCTGTAGAATGCACCACCAAAGATGCATCTATGTATTTCAGTTTCTTTGAACTTCCATCTTCTGTCAGATGCTCACAAAGACCTCTTCCTCTAACCAGCTTGGTAGTCTAAATATCTATGTCATATTCTATCACCTTAGTGATCCAACTAGCTCTTTTTTCATTTAGGTCCTTAGAAAGCAAAAATTCTTTGACACTTGGATGAGTAACCATCAAATGCACCTTGCTATGGGTCAAAAAATGTCTAAATTTTTTGAGGCTCTTTACCACAACAAGAACATATTTTTCTACAAAAGAGTATCTTTGTTCATATTCTTCTAAACCTTTGCTAAAGAAAGCAATAGGCTGCTCCAATCCTTCAACATTTTCTTGAGTCAACATTGCAGATATAGCATCATGACCCCCATAAGCATAAAAGATAAAATCCTTACTGAAATTTGGGTTTAGGAGAGCAAGAGCTTCTGTTAAGGCTTCTTTAATAGCTTGGAAGTTAACTTTTCCTTCTTTGGTCCAACTGAAGGCTAAACCCTTCCTTAACATGGCTATCAAAGGCTTGAGTAACTCTGCAATGTTAGGCAAGAATCTCCTAACAAAGTTAATCTTTCCTATGAAAGATTGGAGTCCTTTCTTGTGATGTGGCAATGGTAGTTCTAAGATGGCTGCAATTCTCTCAGGATCCACTATAATTCCCTCTTTGGATACTACATATCCCAATAGTTTTCTTTCATGAACTACAAACACACATTTTTTGGGATTAAGGGATATCCTAAATTCTCTACATCTTTCAAAAATCTACCTCAAATGTCTGATGTGGTCTACTGCATGCTTTGAGTAGATAGTTATGTCATCTAGGTAGACCAGCACAAACTTGTACATGAGGCCCTTAAAGGCCATATCCATTGCTTTTTGAAATGTAGCACCTGCATTTGACAAACCAAAGGGCATCTTCTAATATGCCATGGCTCCCCACTTGGTTGTAAATGCAGTCTTATATTGATCCTCTTCTTTCACTAAGATTTGATTGTATCCTGAATAGCCATCCAATAATGAGAATCTCTCAGATCCAGAGACACATTGTAGAATTTGTTCCATAGAGGGTAGTGGATGGCGGTCTTTTAATGAGGCTCTATTCAAATCCCTAAAATCAACACATAACCTCAGCTCCCCATTCTTCTTCCTGACAGGAACAAGGTTGGAAATCCAACTAGTATGTTTGATGGGGTAGATGATGCCACTTTCTATCAGTTTGAGTACTTCCTTATGCATAAGTGGTTCAAGCTTGGGATTAACAGGCCTTTGCTTTTGCCTTACTGGCTTGGCATTAGGCTCCAATTCAATAGTGTGCTGAGCAAGGGTAGGATCAAAACCCTTGAGGTCTCCATACCCCCATGAAAAAACATCACTGAATTCTCTGAATAATTTAGTGTAAGCTTGCTTTTCTGAATTAATGTTTACTTTTCCAAATTGTAGGCTCTTACCTGGTTCCAACTCTAATTCAGTACAATGTTCCTGTTGGACTACCAGGCCAACTTTATTTTTCTTGACTTCATCATCCTTGCTGAAGATAGTCTCTAAGGTGACAAGACCTTTATGCATCTTATTAGATCTAAGTTGTATCACTTGATCACCATAGTTCTGTGATAACCTCTTTTGATTGTGCCTTGAAAAGACATCTTCTTCAAACAAGAACTGCAAAATTTATTCATCATTGTCAAACACTTGCCAATTAATATTATTATCAGGAATTGAAGGTCTGACAATAATCTTGATGTGTTGCTGATTTGTCTCTTTTGAAATGCTATTGGGGATGTCAAACTGAGATCCAATAGTAGCTAACCTATCAGCATTTTGATTTAATTTTCTAGGGATAGCAACTATATTGAAAGCATGGAAATCTTCAATTGCATCCAAAACTCTATGCTTGTATGCTTTCATGACATCATTTTTGGTTGCACTCATCCCTCTTACTTGGCTGACAACAAGTTCACTATCACCATATACTTTTAACGCTTTAAGCCCTCTTTTTCTAGCCCATTCTAGTCCATTAACCAGACTTTCATACTCTGTAGTGTTGCTGGTGCAGGAAAAACTAAATCTAAAGGCAGTATAATACCTTTCTCCTTTTGGGGACACCAGCATAGCACCTCCACCAGAACCATGTCTACTTCTTGCTCCATCAAAAAATAGTTCCCAGACCTAACTATCCCAATCATCCAAATCAGTGTGTTCTTTGAGAAGGCTTGGTTCTATGGCTCCACTTTCTTGAATCAGATAACTCCCCAAACCAAAATCCCAAACAAGACTCTCTTGGATCTCTGAGGTTCTTTCATCTAGGAGAATATCAAGGATATTCTCTATTTTGGTGCTTGCTTCACTAATGGTTGGGAAATCATTGTCATCAAATATAGGGCAATTAGTATTGATGGAATTGGACACATATGGCTCTATATGATGTATTGCTAAGGCTTCTGATTTAATGGTGACTTTGGTACCATACCTTGTATGAAAGAGCATGTGAGACCAGTTGGAAGAAAGATAACCTCTTATCTTGGCTGTGAACTCTCTTGAGAGACATATGGAAAATAATGCACGGAGATCTATGATATATATGTCGAGGAGAATGGAAAAATTAGGATTAGCATGGAGAATTAGTCTGGTATCCTTGGCCACACCTATAGTACTGACTGAGGATCCATCAAGTTGTGTAACCTTCTTTTGGAAGGGTTCATATTTAAGTCCTAATTGATCAGCCACTTTCCTGGGCATTACAGTGCTAGTAGCTCCACTATCTACCATACAATTATGCACTAAAGATTTCCCAATAATTAAAGATACATAAAAGGGAGGTGGCTTTAAATTCCTACCTTGCATGGTATTGGCCTTGGAGTTGCTAGTTGGAGTCTCCTTTTCTTGATCAGTGTTGACCAACACTAGTTTTGTAGTTTCTTTTGTAGGTTGAGGATTTGCTGCCTCTCTCATGGCCTTCTCCAAAATTTTAGGTTGTCCTGAAATAGACAAAGAGTCCCACATAGACATGGTGACATTCACCTTCTTCATGTTGTCTACAATATTATAAGGTGCCACAGTGTGTACTCTTTTTTGTGCTTTTACTATGATGGGTTCTGCCTCTTTTGGAACTTAGCCTTCTTTGCTTGTGAAGATAGGGGCCTCCTTGGATGTGATAGGGGAAACTTGCTATAGTGGCTCTACAGATGTAGTGGACTTAGTACCAGAATCTTCTCTCTCCATGTCTTGGGCTCTTCTCTTTGCTCTTGTGTAGGCAACAAAAGTAGCTTCATCATTGACTCCATTGAAATCTGGTTGCTCCCAATTGAAAAGAGCAATCTCATTCTCTTGTGTTTCTTGTTGAGGAGCTGTCCCACTAGAAGGAGCTTCTGTTTGAGCTTGTGAAGCATTTTGAACCATTAGTGCTTGGTTCATCCATCCATTAGAACACATAGCCTGATTGTGAGGTTAATTGCAAGAGAAACACCATTCATTATCCATGGCCATATTGTTTTGACTGGGAACCATATCCCTGATTGGATTTATAGAATTAAGAGGTGCAAGGTTATATGGTTGGAATGGTCTTTGATTAAAATTTTGTCTTTGCCCTTGATAGCCTCCTTGGTATGGTGGCCTATTTTGTTGATAAGGCTGTCCTTGATTTTGGTATTGCTGATTAGGACTTTGGCCTTGTGATTGGAAGGGTGGCCTGATGCCTTGGTTTTGTTTCTTCAAGTTTGTGACTTCTTTGGTTAGAGTCTGTAGCAAGTTTTCCACTTCTTGTATACTAGTTTGCTGACTACTCTTCACCTCTTGCAACCCTTGGGAGAAATTTGTTGCAGCATGCTCCTGACTACTGGTACTAGCTTGAGGTGCTGATATTATGGGAATAGGGGTAAATGGGGGTACTTGTGCAGGTGCAATGGGCTAAAGACTAGGGAAGATAGGCATGGGAGGTCTTCTTTGTATCATGCCTGCTTGGATCAAACAATTTTTAGCCCTGATAGCAGTGTCAAAGGGTTGGGGTAAAGTGGTACCACCCATAGACTGGATCATGATAGAAATTTGTTTATTTAGACTTTTCAATTAGTACAAGAAGGCATGGTCAGCTGATGGCCTTACAGAGACTGAGATTCTATTCCATGTTTTAAGGAATCTACTATTATAATCTATCATTTTCTCTTGAGGGTCTCTCTTTATAGTTGTTAATTGCTCAACCAAAGACAAATTATCTGATTTATCCTCAAAATACTTGCTTAATGAATCCCCTAATTCATCCCATGAAGTAATAGAACCAACAGTTAAAGTTCTAAACCACTCTAGAGCCTTACCTTTCAGAGATGCTGCTAATAATTTGGTGGCCACATCCTCTTGAGTAATATTGTGTATGCTACAAATGGTGGTCACATATCTTATGTGCTCAAAGGCTGTTGTCTGTTCCTCCCCTGTGAAATCAGGTATACTCTTTAATGCCACTAGGGGCACATCATGATGCACTGCAAAATTTAATGGGCTCCCCTAATTGAAAGGTGCAAAGGCAAAATTTCTAGCCATTGTAGGAGGTGTAACCTGAAGATTAACAACTATATGAGTTGTATTTGCTAAATTTGGATCTCCTTCCTCTTCTAGATCTTTGGTCAGAGATCTGCCTCTTCTTCTGAAATGAAAGAGGAAAGGTCTCCTCTCTGAAGTATCAGGAGGTGTAGATTGGACTCTTCTTGCAGGAGATTCTCTCTAAGTTGACCTGCCTTTGTAGCTTCTTTTCAAGGGCAACTCTAAAAATTTGGTAGGCTTTGAGCTTCTAGTCTTGATCTTTCTCATAAACCTTAAGAAAGGTTGGCCTGAATCTTTGAAACCAGTGGAGTCGCCAGATATACTTGATAGAACAACCTCTAAAGGTCTGTATTATGCAATCTTCATATCAGAGATGACACAATCTTCAACAGATGAACTTCTTTACTATCCCACCGGGTGTGCCAGAAATGTTATACACTGAATTTTGCACCTCTGATCTCAAGCTCTCGTAGTCTTGATAATCCAGCATAACATGGGAATCATCTCAAGGTTGTAGGACCTTTTGCTAACCAAGATGAGACCTCCAAATTCTAGGCTGGTTCCTCTTGGATAGTCACCCAGATTTTCTCTTAGAAAGGAAATGTAAATTCTTTTAAGGGAAAGGGATAGAAGGAGTGCATGAAAGGGAAATAACAGAAAACAAATCTACTTACTAGGTGATGCACCGAAACTAGGGTAGGAATCTTAGTATAGAGGAATGAAACCTGTGAAAGGCTTAGGTCTAGGAGATCACAGCTCTCTGAATAGGCTTACATAAATATTTCATAAGAAGGTCCAAAATAGAAAGAGGCTATTTCAGGAAAAGATGGTTTTTACAAACAATAGCATTACTAAAGATTCAGGCATAATTTATGACCTGCAAACAACATCTGATCCTACAACTAGGCATAGGAATGAGACATGATTGTTAAGGGGTTTAAAGTATACCCACAGAGACATTCACATCCAATCACCCACAATAATGCATGAAATTGCATAAAAAGAAAAGGACCAAGAACCCTAAGCTATCACTAAGAAACATGTGAACATACTGAAAACCATTAAGAGATAACTCACATAAGAAGACATAGAGATAGGAGAAATGTCATAAAATATCTTTAGTATCTGAACAATCAATGGAAATTTTACAATTGCAGAAAAGTTAAGGGGAAGAAAGAATGCCTTCAATAACCTTTGGGAAAGAAACTTTCTTTCTTACAATTGCTAGATTCTGAGCACTACAGGCTCCAACAAAAGAATATATATATCCCTTGCATGCAGGCAGGAATCAAAAAATATCTCAATTAGGGCTACATAGATATGCATAAAATAATCCACCCTAAAACTAGTCATGTCTGATCATAAATGTTCATCTTCAAAAATATCACAACAGATCAGATATATCTTCTTTGTGTGTCCATGCTTGTACTGAAATCAACCTGCAGACACAAAAGCCTGGATTCATCCACCTTGCCATGAATGCACTAATCGGTACCCTACAGAGACAAGAAATGACCCCTGAAGGCTAGCCAGACCTCCTTCATCAACTCCGCAACCTACAACTATCCTTAGAAATTCAATTCTGAGCTACCCTGCCGCTTTGCACATATCATCCAGAAGAAAGCCCAGCAAAAATAGGCCGCACTATTTTAAAAAGGTCACTGGTCGCATGAGCTAAAAAAGCCTCATGGGATCATGCGATAAGCTTCGCTGAATCTACCTCTGCTTGCCACATAGATGCCCAGGCTCAGTCTCCCTTTGGTCACCAAGTCACTTTATCTTTTCTTAACCCTGGGCTCCACTTGATGACCATGCAAAAACATGCTAACCATGCAATCGCGCTCTTGCCAAGTCTGGAAGCCTGCTAAAACATATCCGCCAGCATGCGAACAAAGAAACCTTTATCAGACACCGCCAGGGTAGAAGGGAAAAGAATGACCTCTTATAAACTTCCACCATAAAAATCTGGCCCCACAAAAAAAGTAGTTGCACTGCTTTGAAAAAGTCAACGGTCGCATGACCGCATGAGCTCGAAAGGCTTCATGAGATCATGTGACAAGCCTTTTAATCTACCTCCGCTGCCACATAAGACACCTGGTCCACAAGATCCACTACCTATCAAACTTGCCACGTGGCACAACAAGAGCCGACCACATGGTTGGACCCACGACCACACCAACTGAAAAACTTAGAAGAATCAAATGGTTGTCGCATGATCGCATGGGATCGAAAGATCCCATGAGATCATGCACTAGCCATTGATCTTGGATCAACTGGTGCCTCCACTGATACCTTTGACCCACAACAAATTAGACACATCACCACCCACCGAAGCCCTGCTGACCGCTTGTCACATGATCGCATGCGGTTAGGAAGCCGCATGCGATCATGCGACTAGAATGAAACTATTACCCAACCGCCTGCCTCGTTTAAGAAAGCTGGACCCACCGAAACTATTGACCGGTTGTTGCATGATCACATGCGGTCAAGGGGCCACATGCGATCATGCAACCAACTCCATGTTGCTACCCAATACCTACTGGCAGCATCACCGAAACCGTTGACGGTTTGTCACATGGTCGCATGGGCTTGGAAAAGCCCATGTGATCATGCGACCAATCGTAAGATGCTTGTCACTGACCTCCAGATGAATCTAGACCCGCAAGACCCGCCACCAGCTGGCCAATGAAACATGAACACATCACCAGCCAAGGGCCCATCGCCCAAACTATAAGCTCTTAACAACGCGGCTAACAATTTTTCGCATGTTCACATAGCCTAAAAAGGGACTATGCAATCATGCTACAGACCACTAGCATCCTCGACAGGACCACAACAGTTAGTCACATGGTCGCATGAGGGGAAAAGAACTTATGTGATCATGCGACAACCCGCATAATCAGCTTGCCGAAAACCAACTGGGCCCCACCTATCAGAGTTGCACACTTAGGGAAATATGCCACCAGAGGAAGAAGTTTGAAACACAGAAGGGGTCAAAAAAATAGAGGGTTTTCGAGTGAAGGTCGAAAACACACTAAGCTTTCAGAGCGGAGGTCGAAAACACATTGGGTTTTCAACACCTGAGAACTTCTTTTGGAAAAAAAGACCGCGGCCAAAAATGAATGATAGGGATTTTTTGGGGTAACACATACATAGAATATTTCCTTTTTGCATCATTCAACTTTTCACTAAAGAAAGCAACAAGTTTACCTTCTTGACTCAATACAGCACTAATTGCACTACCACTTGCATCACATTCCACTTGAAATACCTTATTGAAATCAGGCAATGCCAAAACAGGCAATTCAACAACCTTCAACTTTAAAGTCTCAAAACTTTTTTCAGCTCCATGTGTCCACTTGAATTCCCTTTTATCTCCTCTCATAGTCTTAGTCATAGCATTACATATTGAACTGAAATTCCTAATGAACTTTTGGTAAAAACTTGCCAAACCATGAAATGATCTTACCTCACTAGCATTCTCAAGTGTAGGCCAATTCAGAATAGATTTAACTTTATCATGATCTATTTTCAAACCATCAGCTAAATTCACAAATCCAAAATACACAATCTCCTCTTTCATGAATGAACACTTTTTCAGATTTATCAGCAACTTTTCTTCATTCAATCTCTGCAATACTTTAACATGCAAAAAATGTTCTTCTCTAGTCTTACTGAATATCAAAATATCATTAAGATATACAATCACAAATTTACCTAAGAATTTCTTCAAATGTTCACTCATCAATCTCATAAAAGTACTCGGTGCATTAGTTAAACCAAAAGTCATAACCAACCACTCATACAAACCTTCTTTTGTCTTGAAAGAAGTCTTCCATTCATCGCCTTCTCTGATTTTGATCTAATGATATCCACTTTTCAAATCAATTTTGGTAAAATACTTTGTTCCAATCAAACTATCCATTATGTCATCCATTCCTGGTATAGGAAACCTATATTTCACTGTTATCTTGTTAATTGCTTTGGAATCAGTACACATTCGCCATTCTCCATTCTTCTAGGTGCCAATATAGTAGGTACTACACAAGGACTCAAAATTTATTTGATCAAACCTTTCTGCAACAATTCTTGAATCTGTTGGTTCAATTCCTGATTCTTGGTAGGTGTCAACCGATGTGATACCTTATTCAGTAAACTAGCTCCAGGGATAAGATCCATGAAATGATCAATGCTTCTCTTCGGTGGCAAACCATCAGGTACATTATCAAAAATAATTTTATTGTACTCGGTGAGTAACTTATCAATCTCCTCATGGACACTATCCTCTATTTTCTTACTCATACTAGTAAATTTTACCCTATTTTTTGACAAGGATTAGTCAAATTTTTGACATGAATTGGTCGAACAGACGACTAAAACCATGGTCATAGTTTTTTCATCAATTTTTCTACAAGGAAAACCATAGTCAAAATTTTGACCCTACTAGTGGTCAAAGTATCGATTGAATCAATTGCTTGGAACTGGAATAATTGAGACCAACTGTGGGTCAAAATTTCCACCAACCTTCATATAAATGGACGTCAAATGCATAGCATTCTCATCGAACATAGGGCTATCAAAAGGTGGAAAGTGAGACCAACTATGGGTCAAAATTTCCACCAACCTTTGTAGAAATGGACATCGAGGCATAGCATTCTCGTCGAACAGAGGAATTTGGAAAGGTGGAAAGTGAGACCAACTATGAGTCAAAATTTCCACCAACATTCATAGAAATGGATGTCGAATGCATAGCATTCTCATTGAAAAGAGGACTATGGAAAGGTGGAAAAATCGACCAATACTAAGATTTGGTTTTAAAAAAAATGTGACACAACAACACACTTCATATTTCCTATATGATGCACAACATTCTCCATGGAATGATCAAGTTGTACTTGCTAAGTTCTCCTTTTATTTCCAACTAAAGAAGCCATTGCCAATTTCTAGATAAAGAAGCCTTTGCCAGTTTCTATTGCCACTGACTCACTGATTAACATCCTCTTTTAATATTGATGATACTGGATCAAATGCTAGTCCCACTTTGTTGAGATGTTTGATACGCAATCGATGTTATCATGTTCTTGCCTTAGTTGATATTGCTCATCAGGGTTCTTTCCTAATCACTGCACATGGATACTCTGTGTTATCATATGTAAGTATTGAATGATGATCTTTCATTGGCTTTTGTTGATTTTAATCTTTACAAGGTGATTGGTATGTTTTCCTTATACATTAGTGGTATACATCTACTCTTTGTCAACTTCCTTGATATCATTCCATGCTTCAGATGATGTATTTGAAGACCTCATTCATATCTTGATGATGCATACATGCTGGTTGTGTGTGTCTGAATGTGGACCTCTAAATCAGGCACAAACGCAACATAGTCATTGCTCAATCATGAGATGGTGAGTATGAACATGAATTGTCGATCTCACAACATCGATTGAATCGACTTGTTGCCTCCTATGTAGATGGGGTGTTTAATTACTCTCAGATTGGAGAGCCAACAACCATAAGACCGGTTCTACAATGGAGGATTTTCAAAAGCTAAGATGAAAAATCAATGAAATTAATCTAGAAATGAGTGTAATTAATCTGGAAATGTAGAAATGCGATTATACTAAAAGCTTGAAATGAAGATGAAGTGCAATTTTAATCTAAGGACATTGAAATAAATATGATATTAATCTAAGAACAATTAAGCAAATTAACTCTAATATGAGATGCAATTATACTAAAATGAGATATTAGACTAACTATGCAATAAAGCTTTTTAAAACAATGTAAAAATGGAGACTAAAATTGACTATAGTATAGATGCTCTCAATAATTCCTTCTTTGAATGAAGAAAATAGATTCATTAAATAAGCAAGCCCGGGAAGAGAATGAAGGGGTTCTTGATTTGAAACTCCTGACCCTTCATTTCCATTTGAGACAAAAAAGGAAGAATTAATTAATAAAAGGAATGGAAAATGCCACACAGGTGGCCTTTCGAATACCTTGAATTATTAATTCAAAAAGGTGTGTCCATTCAAATATCAAGCAATTATTAATTCCTTTTTTATGGGTAATTAGCCAAATGGGGTGGATTTAATTTAATTCTAAGCACTTAAGACTTTAGGATTAAATTAAATTATCATAGGGGTAATTTAGCTAATTAAAGTCAAGGACTTTAGGAATTAATTTTGATATTTAATTAATGCAATTTATGGTCTTTGCAATTGACATCAAGTCAAATTAAGTCAGGTAAGAGAGAGAAAATTGCCTAGGAAACTAGGACTTTGGAGATGTAAAATTGAAGATAATGCACCAAAATCAATTAAATTTAATAGGTGCCAATTTTAGGGTATTACATTTGCCCCTCTTTGAATTGATGTGCAAATAGCATGTTGATTCAAAGAATAGTCTGAAGTGATAGATGACAAGAAATTCGAAAGTCTAGATTAGGTTGCCAAGACACCAAACAAAGCATGAATTTTTCGAAGTCTAAGTTAGATTGCGAAGACAACGGTCTTGAGAGAAGACAAGAATCAGGATTAGATTGCCCCAATGCCCTGAATGAGATTCAAATGCAAACTTAGGATTGTCCCCAGAATCAGGGTTAGATTGCCCCAATACAAAGCTTAGCCCTCCGAGACTCAGGTTAGATTGCCAAGATAATGTTCTTGAGAGATTTTGAGAGCCATCTCCAAAATGAAGCTTGACTCCTAGGAATTAGGGTTAGATTGCCCCAATACCTAAAAGATTTTGAGAACCATCTCCAAAATGAAGCTTGATTCCCGAGGACCCGAGTTAGATTGCTCAAATACCTAAAAGATAGATGACTAGATAGCAAGATGTGAGGCACCAAGATGCCCCAAGCAATGAGAACTAATGATTGAGATCAGACTGATTCAAGAATTGATTCGACAAGATTTAAATGATGTAATCATCATGCCCCCTCGAGAGTGAAATCGAAAGATGACATAAGAGGGATGATTGACAACAAGAGGTTGTAGAGCAGAAGTAATTAAACTAGATTTGAGAAGCAACAGAAGCAAATCGGAGCAAAGAAAAGGTCTTGTTGACCAAGTTTGACCAAGGTTGACCATGGTTGACTAGAGTTGACTTTGATGAAAAGAGCAAAAATCATGAGAACATGATGCAAAGATGAGGATCTAGCAAGAAGATGACACCAGAAGGCTGACTGCACAAGGGTCCAATCTCAAAGGGTCCTTAGAATTTAAAACATTATTTTGAGCTATTTAGAGATGTCAGATTTTGATTTTGATCCCGAAAATTGATTCAGAGCAGTCGATTTAGCCAAGGGTGCAATTTTTGCGCAAAACAAAGCACTTTTGAAAATTAGGTCAAAAGCTACATAAGGCATGTAGGGGTCATTTTCAATTCATTATTCACTTTTGTCTTCTTGTGAGTTTTGAGCTTTGATAGAGAAATGGAGGGTCTTCCAATGCATATACATCAATTTGAGTGCTCCCAATGACACACCCAGTCCCTGGAGTATGACGCACCTGTAAGTAGTCGATAAACTTCCCTGCATTTCAATTTGTACAGCTTTCTAGGTCAATTTAGGGTAGATTTAATGAGTTTTAAGCCAATTTCTTCAAAACTCGCGCAAGGAAGTAGTTTCCTTGCACCAAGCTAGGTCTCCTCTAGTGTGAGGAAATGGTTTCCTCACATGACTTGGGGCTCCTTCACGCGGGCTTCATCTGGAAGTTCATGCGAGCTAAAAGGGGCTCCCATGAGAGATTGTAGGATCTCGCATGAGGTCCAATCCTGTCTCGCGTGAGAGAACAGTTTTCTCATGCGAAAATCTACTACATAGTTTGAAACTTCTTGTCAAAATTTGTCAAATTGTGTGAAATCAGCCAAGTAGAGTGTCACAGAGCCATGTCTAGAATAGATGTCTTGTTTCTTTTGTTGTTGTTGTGTTGAAAATCATCATGTTTGAGATACTAATCTGATGTCATCGCTTTCTTTGCAGGTTGACTTTCCTGATGTCATCTTTAGGACACACCATCCTATCCTTACCACACTAGTCCAAAGATTGATAGATGCAGAGGGTGCTCACATAGATGCTCTCGGATTGGGATACTTATGTGATTTTCCCAACATTCAAGTAAATCATGGCCTTCTTATTGCATTGGTAGAGCGTTTCCATTTAGAGATGAACATGTTCCATTTTTCCATGGGAGAGATGACGGTGACTCCAGAGGACATATACCAGATTATGAGGATTCCCATTCATGGTACTCACATAGAGTATGATACACAGTTGCGACAGGGGACTATAGCCTTGAGGACCATCTTCCAGGATGATCTAGTGATGGGTCGAGCCATCTCGTGGGAGGACTTGATGCGTAGATACAATGGTGCTCACCCATTCCATGTTGTTTTGGCAATGTTCCTGAGCTACTACCTTGTTCCTGATCGAGGGCAGCATGGTCTAGAGTGCGGCTGGGGCACCATGTTGTAGAGGATGTTGGCTAGACTAGCAATGAGATTCAGATGGGGTGAGTGCATGCTCACCCCCATGTATCATGAGATGCATGAGATTGTTTATAGGAGTGTGAGGACCATGGCAACAAGAGTCTTCATCTTATAGATCTGGGCCTGGGAGCATCTCCCCATGTGTAGGCCAGTATTCCACAATACACGGTAGCATTTGGAGCTGTATGTGTACAGATATTTAGGCGTCATGACTCAACCCTTGCTGGGCCAGATAGAGTAGTGGAGGGGACAACTGGATGACATGGTGGTGGTAGTATGGAGACCCTAGGTGGCCATGGAGCCATGGGATGATGCTCGTTGGGAGCTATCACATATATTTGTTTCACATCCACTGATCAGGTGGAGTGTCCATACCATTGAGATGGTTTGTGTCACACGTGTCCTGCACCAGTTCGGCAGACAGTAGGACATATCACAAGAGTATTGTCCCTATGCTCTCTTCTTCGATGAGGAGAAGAAGGGGTGGCATGCGAGATTAGATCTTGGATGATGTGCAATAGAGGTGCGCATACCAGCTATGCAATGGGACTACATGGTGGGTGTCACCAATGCAGGGGTGACACCTACATACATAGATCAGCTAATTGCACACCCACATCCTAGATTCACAGACCCAGCTGGTGCGGGAGCCCAGTAGCAGCTAGCATAGAAAAAGTAGGAACAGGACTAGTAGGCACCACAGTAGTAGAGAGTACTGAAACCCCGAGCAGGGTAGACTAGCATCCCTCCCAAGACTATGGGTTTAGATCTAGGAGCTGGGAGTAGTGGGGCCCAGCAGAGGTCTACCAGGCAGTGAATGGGGGGGACATCATAGCCAGCTCCTGTAGATGATGATACAGACATGCCTGACATTCTAGCAGGAGCAGATACCTCACAATTATAGGAGGACCTCAGGAAGAGTCGAGAGAGAGTTTGACAAGTGCAGTGGGAGTGTGATGAGTATCACATGTGAGTTATCAGAGAGGAGACTCGGGTAGCTGACAAGGATGCCGAGATTCAACAACTATGTGATGAGCTGGAATGATCCAGGATTGAGACGAGGTATGAGGCTGCTTAGGCAGCATATTATTATGCAACTTACTATGGGGTTGTACCAGATCTATCAGAACAGGTGCCACCATTCACTGACTATGCTGGAGTTCCACAGGCACCACCACCAGTACCTCTGCAGGCTCCTCCACAGCAGGCACCACAATAGCAGGCACCTCCCCAGAGACCTGTGCCCCTACCACAGAGACCAGTACAGGCTCCTCCACCTCCATGTCCCCCTGGTGGGAATGGATCTTGATACATATACTATTATTGTAGCCTATTTTTTATACTATGCTCGAGTAGCACCTTCTTTTGTATATGACATTGGATTAAGAGATATATATATATATATATATATATATATATATATATATATATATATATATATATACACATACATACATACATACATATATATATATATATATATATATATATATATATATATATATATATATATATATATATATATATATATATATATATATATATACGAGATCAAGTTTTGACATCATCATACTTGTATATTTCTTTGATGTATGATGTTTATGAGATGTTTTCCTACATGCTTAGATGTATGGATAGAAATGTATGAAATGCACATGTTTTATTTCTTATGATAATGCAATGTGAAATGCAATGATAGATGGATAAAATGTATGCATATGTGTAATGTAGGATTTTGAGTTATGCTTATAGTGGATGCACATGTATATGTATATGAAAATGAATTTATGGATGCAAATGAAATGAAAATGCAATGGATATATAATGCATATGGTACTAATCATCTCATGCAGGATTGTAGCAATATATGATAGGTACTAATCAAAAGATGTATGTTTCAAAGATCAAGAGCTAGGACCGAACACTTGTGCAACCAAGAAGAACCCGGGACAAAAGATGAGGACCTTTGATGAAGAGAAAGCAATCGAGAGAGCACCAAAACACAGTCTCAATGCAAGTCTAGAATGAAAATGAAAGCCTAAGATAAATGCAAGCCTAGAATGAAAATGCAAGCCCTAGGACTTGGTTGTTGGTCTCACCGTATTTATCATCATCGAGTTTGTTTAAGCACAGGATGATCGTAAGATGTCATACAATCCTCACTAACATTGCAATTATGAGAATATGAATATGAAATAAGTTTTAGATTTGTCGGAATGAGGTGTAAGCATTAAGGCACAAGAATCTAGAATGACCTAAATGTTGCTTGTGAACAAACACACCAGACACGCAAGAGTTCTTTTTCCAAAGAGTGCTCATAGTGACCCTTATGTTCACTTAGCTGGATGAGTGTTAGCAATTTTACTTGTAGCAAAAAGAAGTTACTCAAAACAAACAAGGAGAAGAACCAACCTCACCAAAGTGTCCATACAAAAGGAGTCAAGGTATGCATGGCCATACAATATGAGATGAAGGCTCTTATAGATGGACACCCCTCTTAGATAGATTCTTTGGATCATTGGAACTAAACCAACAAGCAGAAAGCAAAGAAAACATCATGCCCCCAGTCTTCGCGTTTCTCAGTCAAGAAAGATGTCTTAGATTTTCTTGAGGAGAAATGATAAAGAAAACAAACAAACAAGCAAAGGAAAAGCTCAGCATGCTTCAAAGGAACACAAAATCAATTTTCAATTTTAGTTTACATTTGTGTTCAAGCGGATTGAAGTCGAATCGGAAGAAAACAACATTCAAAGTCTCGATGGGATAGCGACAGTAGGCAGACGTAGTGAGAACCACTAGTGACTATCACGAGAGATAAAGTCTGAAGAGGATATTAGAGTGCGAACCAAGTATCAGTAGACAAATGCAATGAGAACCACTAGTGACCAATACAAAGAAGTTTCTCGAAAGAGAGAATAAAATGTGAGCGAAACATCAGCAGGCAGACACAGTGAGGACCACTGGTGACTGATGTAAGGAAGAGATCTTGAAAGAGAGGAGTCAAACAAAAGCTAAGTATTAATAGGCAAGTATAGTGAGAACCATTGGCGATCGATACATGAGAGATCCTCAAGGAGAGAAATCTTGAAAGTAGCTAGGCATCAGCAGGCAGACGCAGTGAGAATTGTTGGTGATTGATGCACGAACAAAACTTTTGAAAGTGATAGGACAATGCCCCCTAGACCAAGAAAATGCCCCCAAGCGTGAACCAGTTCCAATCCATGAAGTGTCAAGGAAAAATTTGAAGACAACTGAAAGCAAGGACATGAGCTAGCAAACTAAAGCAGGAAACCAACTAAAGCAGGAAAGCGAAAAGCAAACTAAAGCAGGAAAGCAAAGAGACTAAAGTAGGAAACTAAGAGCCAAGTGATGCTGAGATGAGATGTAACTTTAGGAAACAAGAGGTGCCTATTTACCAGGTTTTCACCATCTTGGCAGAGATTCTATTTTTCCTACCATGACGCCTATTTACCAGGAATTCATCAATGGCACATTTTCTTCTTTTTCAATTTTTTTGTACTTTTCTCTTTTTTGATTTTTTTGTATTTTTGAATATTTCATTTTTTTTGTATTTTTTCAATTATTTATTTTTTATTTTTATTACCAAGACGCCTGTTTACCAGGTTTTCACCAAGATAATAGATACATCAAAGCAACTGTTTGCTAGGTTTTCACTAAGATGATCATTTTTTCAAGACATTTTGCAATTTTTTGGATTTTTGCAATATATTATTTTTTTGGATTTTTTTAGGACCAATAAGTATCTACATGAGCATGCCAAGAATGTCTCAACTGTAGAACTTCTTCAGATGAAGAGCGTTGATAGGCTCTTTGAGTTTCTCTCCTTCAGTGGTGGAGAGTCGATAAGCGCTAAACCCAAATGTTGTAGTAATGACATATAGACCAAGCTAGTTTGGTTCAAATTTCCCTTTCTGGGCTCATTGCTACTGATTTTTGGGGTTCTCTCTCAGGATGAGATCACCCACTTGGAATTCTCTTTGTCTGACTTTCTTATTATAGGCTTTTGACATTCTCTTTTGATATGCTCAGAGATGATCAAACACCACCTTTCAACATTCATCAAGTAACTCAAGCTCTTGAAGCCGGGATATTCTATTTTCTTCATTAGTGATGAGGCCCCTCAGAGAGATTTGCAATGTTAGAATCTCAATCTCAATAGATAACACTACCTCTGCTCCATAAACCAAGGCAAAGGGAGTGGCCCCTATTGGCGTTCGGATACTTGATCTGTAGGCCCACAATGCTGGATTAATCTGGAGATGCCAATCTCTACCAGATTTATGAACTATTTGGTGCAAAATTTTTAGAATTGTCTTATTAGAAGCCTCTACTTGTCCATTACCCTAAGGGTAATAGATAGATGACCAATGCTGAATAATTCTAAATTTAGTACACAAGTCTGTTAGGTCCTTATTTTTGAATTGTCCCCCATTGTCAGTGATAATAGATGACCAATGCTGAATAATTATAAATTTAGTACACAAGTCTGTTAGGTCCTTATTTTTGAATTGTCCCCCATTTTCAGTGATAATAGATGAGGGTATGCCATATCTACAAATGATATAGTTCAGTATGAACGTAGAAATAGTCTTGCCATCAGCTACAGCTAGAGGCACTACCTCAACCCACTAGGTAAAGTAATCAGTAGTTGTAATAATAAACTTGTGCCCCCTGGAAGATGAAGGATGTATTTGACCAACCAAGTCGAAGGCCTATTGCTGAAATGGCTAGAAAATAATGAGAGCACTAAGTTCATGAGCAGGAGCATGAATCAAGTTTCCATGAAATTGGCATTGCTTGCAAGTCTTGGCATATTGAACAACTTCTTTTTCCATATCTGGCCAATAATATCCAGCTCTAATAAGTTTTTGGGCTAACATCAAACCACTAGAATGAGACCCACAAATACCTTTGTGTACCTTAGCCAACGCACGTTTGGACTCATCGGATTCTAAGCACCTAAGAAGAGTATCATCTAAACCTTGTCTATACAAGTCATTTGCTATGAGAACATACCATGAAGCAGTACAAATGAGATGATGTTTCTCATTCTGAGTATAGGTATCAGGAATGATCTGGTCACGAAGATAGGAAAAGATATGGTGGTAGCGGGATGAATCATGTCCAATGACTGAACAAATCATTCTGGATTCAGGATTATCATAAGCAGGGTAGTGTAATGTCTCCACTAGGAACTCGTGTCCAAAATCATTTTCTGGAATTTGTAACATTGAGGCTAGAGTGGCCATAGCATCAGCTACTTTATTGTCTGTACTTGGAACCTGGTGGAAAGAAATATGTGCAAAGTATTGCTTGAGATCATCTACCATTCTTTTGTAAGGTATTAGCTTGTCATCTTTTGTTTGGTAGACATCATTAACTTGATTGATAATTGACTGAGAATCCCCAAAGACTTTGATCTGATCAACACGCCATTCAAGGGCTATCTTCATTCCATTAATAAGATCTTCATATTTAGCTATGCTATTTGTGCAAGGAAACAACATTTTATATGCCTTTGGCAATGAGTATGTTTGAGGTGTAACAAACAAAATGCCCACACCGGACCCTTGTTGAATGAAAGATCCATCAAAGAACATGCTCCAAGATTGATGTGTGAGAAGCATGATGGATTCATCTAAAAACTCAATACTCAAAGGTTGGTGATCTTTCAAAGGAGCCTCCACCAGATGATCATCAATTGCCTATCCCTTAATGGCTTTTCTTTCCACATATTCAATGTCAAATTCACTAAGGATCATTACCCATTTTGCTAATCTACCCGTGAGGGCAGCCTTGCTCAACAAGTACTTCAATGGATCAATTTTTGCAATAATCCTGGTGGTATGAGCTAGCATATAATGCTACAATTTTTGAGAAGCAAATACTACTGCTAAAAAATCCTTCTCAATGATAGAGTAGTTCATTTCATAGGCAACCAATGTTCTGCTGATATAGTATATAGCTCTCTCTTTGTTGTTTTGATCTTCTTGAGCTAGGAGAGTGCCCAAAGATGTATTTGTTGCTGATATGTATAGTATAAGCAGCTTCCCATGAATAGGAGGCATCAAAATTGGGGGGTTAGCAAGATACTATTTTATTTGAGAAAGTCTTTTGTCACACTCCTCATTCCATTCATAGGTCACATTCTTATGCAAAGTTTTAGTAAATGGTTGTGACTTGTTGGCCAATTGTGAAATAAAGCACCGGATAGATTGTAGCCTTCCTTGTAATCCTCTCATTTGATTGATATTCTTGGGTGGAGGCATGTCCATAATAGCTTGTACCTTTTTAGGATCTACTTCTATTCCTTTAGCTAAAATAATATAGCCCAAGAGTTTTCTAGAAGTAACACCAAAAGCACATTTCTTCGGATTAAGCCTGAGACTGAATTGTTCCATGCGGTCAAGGATGGGACCCAAGTCTATGAGGTGAGTTCTTCACTACATGCTTTTGGCTAAAGTATCATCCACATAATCCTCCATCATTTTATGCATCATATCATGGAAGATGGTAGTAACAACTCTCTGGTATGTTGCTCTAGCATTTTTAAGCCCAAAAGGCATGACATTCCAACAAAAGGTGCCCCAAGCACATGTAAAAGAGGTCTTTTCTTGATCCTCTGGCACAATTTTTATTTGATTATAGCCAGAAAATCCATCCATTAATGAATACATCTCATACCTTGTTGTCATGTCAACTATCATATCAATATTAGGTAGTGGGAAGTCATCTTTCGGACATGCCTTATTGAGATCTCTAAAATCTATACACACCCAAATGGATTTGTCATATTTAGTGATTGGAAAAATGTTTGAAATCCATTATACATAATCAATAGTTCTTATGAAGCTAGCCTTAAGGAGTTTTTCAAGTTCTGCTTTGACCAAAAGTGCTACATGAGGATGCATTTTTCATAGCTTCTGTTTAACAGATTTGATACTTGGTGCAATGGACAAATGATGCATGATTAGATTGGGGTCTAATCCAGACATGTCAGAGTAGGTCCATGCAAAATTTATTTTCTTTCTCTAGAAGAAGCTAGTGAACTCTTCTTTTTCCTCAACAGACAATGATTGTGCTAGGTGAATGATCTATGGAGTAGTTTCTGTACCCAAATTGACCGGCTATGTCGGCTCAATCAATACTAATGACCTCTCTTGGAAGTGGCTTGGAAGAGCATCAAGTATCTCATCCTTGGGCACCTTAGAGAGGTTTTCACCCATGGATACACCTTTTATTTTTACTATTTTTGGCTCTGATACTACCACAAAGTGGTTTTCACCATCAAAGCATCTATTTTTTCTTCTTTTAATTTTTTTGACTGAGATACTTAATATCCGCCTTTGTCATGCTGACACTACTCTCACTGGTGGAGGGCATCAGAGGCTCAATTGCATGGAGGTAATAGGCTAGATCATAATCAGTCTAGAATGTTAGGACTTCATTGGATTCAGTAGGGGAGTTCTAGTTTATCAGATTGGGACGATGGAGTGAAAGGGTAGTAGTGACTAGTTCAACTGCGTTCACGATATAACCCTCAAAAGTGCTAATGAGAAATTCAAGGCCTAAAGCAATCTTGTCCAAAGGAACATTTGAATCCCTATAAGACCTTACATCAGAGGTAGAAGACATGTTAACATTAGTGGCATCTAATTTGTGCGGCCTAGCGCTAGACCCTTCACCTACTTCGAGGAGTCTTTCATACACGTGAACAGTATCTATGTCTACATCATAAGTGGCATCAGACAAAGAGTCAAACTCATATTCATGTGAGTTTGTACTTGATGTAGGAATTTCATTAGGGTCATCAGTCTCATTATTATCCCTTGTGGCATTGATAGCTTGCTGAAGTTGTTCTTGTTCATAGTACTTTTGAAAATATGGTGGCCTATATTGTTCACTTGTAAAATTGGGATCATCATTTAGTGTTACTTTCCATTCCTCATATGTAACTTGATGCACTAAAGAGGTTTTATCAGAATCAAATTTAGAACAAGTATCAGTATCAGACTCTACCATATGAACAAGTATGATAGGCTCATCAGGTTCAGCAAGGAGTACCACAAGATCCGGAGGGATAGGATATGGAAATGTATCCTCATCAGAGCTGTTCTCTAGATTCACTTCCAGAGTGGTATCTTCAATTTCTTGTTTAGGTTCAGGTTTAGGCTTAGGATCAGGCTCAGGAGCTGACACAAATTGCTTGGTCCCCAAATGAAAGGGAGTCTTCTTAAAGCCTAAGCCACTAGTATCTTTTGTGTGGTGGCCTATAGCTTCAATAGGTTTTAGCAAGCCATTATCATTTTTTCCTATGGGACCACTCCCCTTATAACCAAAGCACTTCATGATCTTGAAAGCTTCACTGTATGGTTCTTGCTCTAAATCTAGAGTGGTTGTTTTAGCTGTCTCTTTTCCTTTGTAGATCCAAGCTCTGATGGCTCTTTCTTCATCCTCATCTTCTAAATGTATAGAGGCCCTCACAAAGGTACCATCATAAATTGTTTAAGGAGGAGCATTAGGAACTTTATTGTCTTCAGAAGGTCTCCCATAAGAATGTGGAGACAAAGGTAGAGTAGCAAGAGATAGCATAGGTTCCATTTGGTATTCTCCCATGCCTGTATCCTCAAGTGTCAAAGTTTGTTCCATCTCTTTCAGCTTAGCATCATAAAACTTAGTGGATTCCCTATTTGCTGGAACAAAACTATCTGCAGTTTGTGTAAGAGTATTGCAAGAGAAGTTGGTGTTTGTAGGTACAGTGACTTTCACCCCATTGAATGGGAACTTAATGCATTGATGGTATGTGGATGGAACAACCTACATCTCAAGGCCTACCCAACAAGATGTTGTAGGCGAGAGGAATATTGAGTACTTGGAAAGTAACATCTCTCTCAACAGGACCTACGCGGATAGGTAGCACAACTAAGCCCTGGGACTTGCATTCTTCCTCATTGTAAGATTTTATGGTAATCTTTTTGTGAGGATCTATGCAATTCTCATCATATCCTAGCTGAGTGAGAAATTTAGTGAAACAAATATTAAGACCAGCACCGTTATCTATGAGCACATGGTGGGCACACTTAGGACCTATCATGACCTCTATGTGTAAGGGAGCATTATGCGGGTGACTTAAAGAGTGATCATCTTCTTTAGAAAAGGATAGATAATAAGGAAAAGTCAAATGACCCACCATAGATTGGAACTGGTTGAGATCAAGATCCTTGGGAACATTAGCTTCCGCAAGAGCCTTATCCAAAATCTGCTTGTAGGCAGGCGAGATCTTCAGCAACTCAAAAATGGTAATCTGAGCGTTAGTTCACTGAAGTTGGTCTAAAATACTATAACTAGCCGAGCCAGCTATAGGAATAATTTTTGTATTCTTGTTGGCAGGGCCAACAGTAGTCTTATCCACATTTTTCTTAGGAGCAGATGGAGGAATATCAGGTCTCTTATCCACTATTTTCTTAGGAGCGGATGTAGAAGTATCAGGACCTTTCAACACAACTCTTCCTCGCAATCAAGTGACAACATTAGCACAACCTTGGGATTATTTAGATTCAGATGAATGAGATGTAGAACTACGCAAAAAAAAAGGTGTCTTAGATTTTGGAGTGTCATCACTCCCCTTAGAAGTGATCATATCACAATATTCCATCTTGACAGGTTCGATCATACCAATGACATTGTCATTATTAGTGTACGTGTAATTGACTTTAGCATTGGTATTCTTAGTGTTTGAAGACTCTCCCTTCTCATGAGGAGGAAAAGGATCCTTGAAAGCTTGGTGATCTGAATTCTTATTATGATTCTCCACAACAATGTCACCATTATCAATGAGATCTTGCACTTTATGTCTCAGTTGGAGACAAGTAGAAGTTTTATGACCAATATTCTGATGATAGTCACAATAATCATTATCATTCCACCAGTAAGGTCATGGTTGTGGGTCATAAGTACACTTTTCCAAAGGAGTAAGAACCTGATTTTGTATAAGATTCTTGTAGACCACATCAAGAGGTTCTCCCAAAGGAGTGAAATCACGCTTGGGTCGTTTGGACCAAGGTTTGTTCTTAGAAAACTTTGAAGGTTGTTGATTATCAGTTGTGGTCTTTTCGGTAGCCTTAGCTACTTGTATACTGGAAGTAAGATTAAAAATAGGCTTTGAAGGCTTCGCAGTAACATTATCCACCACTCCATCATTTACCACATCTCGGTTCTTATTGACAGTCTTTCCTTTATCCTTGTTTGTGGAGAATCCTTGTTTATTGTCCTTATTCAAAGTTAGCTCTCCCTTCTTGATCATGAAGGCCTCTATTTGCACTGCTTGTCTGATCATGCTATCAAAAGTAAGAGGACCTTGCAACTACACTTGGTATCCAAAATCAGGGACAAGATTGTCCAAGAAAATGTCGAGTCTCTCAAACTCTAGTAGTTTATGAGGACACTTCATGCATAACTGTCTCCACCTTTGGAGAAAGGTTAGGAAAGGTTCTCCTTGTCATTGTTTTAAGTTGCAAAGATCCTGGATGTTGACCAGATGTTCAATGTTATGTGAGTAGTGTTGGAGAAAAAGATTTGCCATTTCATCAAAATTTTTAATACCAATAGGCAATCTAGAGAACCATTCCATAGTAGGTCCACCCAAAATTCAAGGAAACAGATGCATAAGATATGTTTGATCGTGCATGAATTCCATAGATAATGCACCAAACTCCCTTAAGTGATCTTTGGGATCGGTTGTACCCAAGTATTTGTCATATTTAGGGAGTTCCACACCTCTAGGAAAAGGTGGCATATGAATGCTTCTGTCAAAAGGGAAAGGACAAATACTCTCTATCATAAATTGTTGAGGGGGTTGACCTATATTCCTTGCAAGTTGACTAATCTAATCTTGCATTTCTCGGACCATCTTTTGCAACTTTTTGGTCTTAGTTTCTTCTTCCCTAGCTACGAGTGTTTCAACTTGATAGTCTCGGGGTAACTTGGCCCCTTGTTTAGCTAGCTCAAGGAAGTACTTTTCTTTATCCTCTAAGAGAAGTATCTCCATCATCTTAATGAGACCTTTATTAGTTTTGGCAACGTCTATATCTTGTTGGGTTATCACTTCAAATTCAATCCTAAGGATCTCATAAATACTCTGAGCCTGATCTTGTTGCTGATCATCTTGGTTTTGATCAAATGGAGGAGGATGATAGAAGTAGGTGGGTTGTTAACCACCTTGAGGTTTGCTTTGAGATTGATCATCATTGTGGAATGGATTTTGGTTATGTTGAGATTGACCATGAGGTTGTTCATTCTGAGGTGAAGCATGACATGGTTCATTAGAAGATTGACCATGATATTAATTATTTTGAGATTGATCAGAGTTATGACAATACTTGCTCGGTTGGAAATCAAATGAATCTATCATCGTGTCATAGACTTGCGCAGTATCTAGAGACTTGACAAAGTGATGTGAACAAGATCAAAAAGGTGCAGCCAAGGTAACCTTTGGTGAATGAATAAGATCAAAAGATTTAACGAATTCTGGTGGAAAAATATCTTCAACAGTACCACTAGGTTCAATGATAGGACTATTCTCAGTAGGATTAATTGGCACAATAATAGGAATAGTTTGTTTAAGAGATCTTCCAAAGTTATGGAACAATGATTCATCTTGGAAGTACAAGTTATCTTGGTCTTGAAATGAAAAACTAGGTTGAGCTTCAAACAATCGGTTGAAGCACTCTTGAAACATTAGAGGTGACGGTTAAGACACACTACTTTTCAAAGTGCTCAATGAGGAAAATGAGGATGTCTCACAAAGTTTAGATTTTGCAATGGATTTAGGAGGATCTATCTCTTGATTAGGAGGTTCACTTCTACCTTGATCAGGATTCTGAATAGGATAAGTCTTGTCACTTCTAGTCATGATAGTCATAGACAAAGATGAAACCAGAGAGGATTCAGGACAAAGCTAGACTTGGTCTCTAAGAACAACACAAAAGAGATAAAGGCTAGGATAGCCAAGATGTGAGATGGACCTGGTACGAGTTGTCAAAAGAGGAGGCTAGAACAGCCAAGATAAGACTATCGCAACATGAGATACAAAAGGCATAAAGAGATAAGGTAAACCAACGAGATACGATATGAGTCAAAGCAAAGATTGATTGATTCCTAACTTGAAACAACCAATTTTTGATAGTGAACGACAAGAAAGCAGAAGAATAGACCTCAAAAAAAAGGTAGATTAGATAAAAGTCAAACAGTCAATAGCAAATAAGTCTATTTTTTGCAAACTATGCTACAGTCTCACACAAGAAAGTACCAAGCCATGCAAGAGAACACCAATCTTCACATGAGAAAACAAGGTCTTGTGCGAGAAAGTGCTCTGAAGTGTGAAACCTCGTGTGAGAAAGGTACAAAATCTGATAATCAGGCACAATTTTTGAGATAAAAGTTGAATCTTGAAGTATAGTCTGAACTGATGTCTGATAGAAAATCCAGTTTCCTGACAGGTTTGAAGAACAATTTAATCAACAAACTCATTTTAGGATTTCAAGCATTTGTTTAAAGACACAAAGGTTCAAATCAAGCAGTTGTGATACAAGTAGTCATTAACAGACCTATCAAGGACAAAGCAACTTGATAGCATCAGGGGAGTCTTTGTTTGATAATGATTGGACAATTTTTAAGACTTGATAACAAACACATAGCTTAGTCCTACAAAGAAAATGGTAAGAAGCCAAAACCTTTGCCCCATTGCTTATGCGCATACGTGCACCTCACACAGCCATGTCACCCCCTAGAGGGAACCCATGTTTTTGGTGTTTCCAAGGACTCAATGGTGTACATTCAAAGGTTACCCTTGTAGTAGGGGCCAGTGTCACAACCACCTCCAAATGTCGAGGTGTATGCCTATGATGGGAATCTACGGGAGAGATTCTTCCCCCTCCCTACGCAAAGATTATGACTCCTTTCAGAGGTGAACCAGGTAGGCCACTAGCTATGAAAAGTTCTTATTAGGCTTTCATTCATGTTAACCTTCGGTGCCCCCAATATAGGGTTGAGGCCTCATAGCCACACCAACACTCGAAAGTCATACACCCCCGCAAGAAGGGCTAGGAGCGGCACCACTTAGTACAAGAGACAGAGCCTTCTCAAGATGATAGTCAAAGTCTTGAGAAGGAAGCTCACATGGTTTTGGAGTCTTTAGACTCAACAAAATATTCTTTATTGGAGTGAGGTGGAATCACTGGTGATAGGTGCGTACTCACTTAGATCATTCCTGGAGGTTCAACTTCTGGCAGGCCCTCTAAAGGTGACACTGGACTTGGTTTAGATTCAGGGGTCAGATTTTTTGGTTCTCCCAAAGGGAGAAGAGCATACTTCTCTATCCCATTTCCTCACCCAAACACATCAAGAAAGTTCATCACCAAGTTAGTTTCACTCCACCACAACTACAAACTTTTGGGTTTCTGGTTCTCTCAGAGAGAGAAGAGCATAATCCCCTGATAAGTAGAAGCATAAAGATTCACTACCTTTCTCCACTTCCCCAAGAATTTGTCATACTAGTAAGATCATTAGGATTTTGGGTTCATTCATGGTCATCACCTCCATGTAATGAAGAGCCAAAGTCCCTACTCACTATCAAAATCCTCAAGAAATTTTAATGGAGCCCTATTTAGACTATGTGAATAAAAGCAGGAAACAAACACAATTTTTTTAGCAATCTTTGACTATTAGCCTACAATCAAACCATTAGCATGTTTTAGTTCTTGGTCAAATGTTCTGCAGAAAACTGTTATGCTATGAAAATGATAGAAAATACTAAGCAACAGCAAACAAAAAATTGTTAGAAATCTGAAACAGAAAGATAGAAAGCAGGAAAATTTAGGTCACTGTCTTGGAATCTCATGTGAGGAAGTACTCCATGGCACGCGAGGAAATAGACTTTTGCGTGAGGCTGCACACTCTCGCGCGAGGAAGTGCTACAGGGAGCAAAATCTTGCGCGGGACGCTCTAGATTCTTGCATGAAGATCCATACATAGGTAGTACGGATGCATGGCAAAGCATGAATTTTTATCAGAAAAAGAGGAGAATGAGGCTAGAAATTAGATTTTCTACCCCACGCTAGGCACCAAAATGTGTGTGTCTGAATGTGGACCTCTAAATCAAGCACAAACGCAACATAGTCATTGCTCAATCATGAGATGGCAAGTATGAACATGAATTTTCCATCTCACAACATTGATTGAATCAACCTGTTGCCTCCTATGTAGATGGGGTGTTTAATTACTCTCAAATTGGAGAGCCAACAACCATAAGACCGGTTCTACAATGGAGGATTTTCAAAAGCTAAGATGAAAAATCAATGAAATTAATCTAGAAATGAGTGCAATTAATCTGGAAATGTAGAAATGCAATTATACTAAAAGCTTGAAATGAAGATGAAGTGCAATTTTAATCTAAGGACATTGAAATAAATATGATATTAATCTAAGAACAATTAAGCAAATTAACTCTAATATGAGATGCAATTATACTAAAATGAGATATTAGACTAACTATGCAATAAAGCTTTTTAAAACAATGTAATAATGGAGACTAAAATTGACTATAGTATAGATGCTCTCAATAATTCCTTCTTTGAATGAGGAAAATAGATTCATTAAATAAGCAAGCTCGGGAAGAGAATGAAGGGGTTCTTGATTTGAAACTCCTGACCCTTCATTTCCATTCGAGACAAAAAAGCAAGAACTACTTAATAAAAAGAATGGAAAATGCCACATAGGTGGCCTTTCGAATATCTTGAATTATTAATTCAAAAAGGTGTGTCCATTCAAATATCAAGCAATTATTAATTCCTTTTTATGGGTAATTAGCCAAATGGGGTGGATTTAATTTAATTCTAAGCACTTAAGACTTTAGGATTAAATTAAATTATCATAGGGGTAATTTAGCTAATTAAAGTCAAGGACTTTAGGAATTAATTTTGATATTTAATTAATGCAATTTATGGTCTTTGCAATTGACATCAAGTCAAATTAAGTCAGGTAAGAGAGAGAAAATTGCCTAGGAAACTAGGACTTTGGAGATGTAAAATTGAAGATAATGCGCCAAAATCAATTAAATTTAATAGGTGCCAATTTTAGGGTATTACACTGGTATGCCTTGATCTCTGTAATTATTGACTAACTAATCCATGGAGATGTTCTTAATACTTGTTATTTACTTGATCTCTTCATCAAGTATATTATGATGTCAAAGATATGTAACTGGCATAATGTCATCATCCTTTTTGAAGGTGATCATCGACTAGAAAGAACCTTTATTCCTTATACAAGGGTTAGGAAATCATCTTATTTATAAGACTTCATGGTTTCTTCAATCCTTATCACCCTTACCAATATCTAGTATAATGTACTTCTAGCTAAATCTACTAACCTCTATCTGCTATTAGTGTCCAAGGACTGCCACTCCTTGTCCACATCTACTCTTTGTCAACTTCCTTGATATCGGTCCATGCTTCAGATGATTTATTTGAAGACCTCATTCATATCTTGATGATGCATACATACTGGTATGCCTTGATCTTTGTAATTATTGACTAACTGATCCATGGAGATGTTCTTAATACTTGTTATTCACTTGATCTCTTCATCAAGTATATTATGATGTCAAAGATATGTAACTAGCATAATGTCATCATCCTTTTTGAAGGTGATCATCGACTGGAAAGAACCTTTATTCCTTGTACAAGGGTTAGGAAACTGTCTTATTTATAAGACTTCATGGTTTCTTCAATCCTGATTACCCTTACCAATATCTAGTATAATGTACTTCTAGCTAAATCTACTAACCTCTATCTACTATTAGTGTCCAAGGACTGCCACTCCTTGTCCACAAATGTTTCTTAATGTTCTAGTAGGATTGGTTCAAAATTGGGGACATTACATGTTGTATAGTGGGAATTGATTAATTCCATGGTTTGCAATGTGAGAAGGTGATCTACTCAAATGTTTTAATGATTTGCGAGGCTTCTTTGAAGAGGCTAATCTCCAATTACATGTTCTATGGTGAACATCATTTGTTGCCATCAATGAATCACCTTCTACTTTGAAACTCTAACCTTAGGCCACCTCCATGTTATATGTTCACGTTCTCAAGTTTATTGATCGTCCATAGTCTAACCTGTATCTCCAAAAAAATCACTTTTATAACAATGTTCTTCCTTATTTAATTTCTATAGTTTGCATGCGCTAAATCAAAAACTCAGGGAGACAATTGTTCCAAGTGAAAATTCTTATCCAACGTGTCATTGCTACGTTGGATAAACCATTTGTAACCTTCAAGTTCACCAACAACAATACAACGGCAAGAAGAGTTGTTTGGGAGCCTTCATATAGGGGCTCGTGTGCCTTCTCAATTATGGGTACATCAAGGTCTACATCAACATCATCATCATAATCATCATCTTGATCATCGTGATCTTCTTCATCATTGTGGTCTTCTTCCATGGGATCATTACCTTCTACTTCTATATTCACACCTCCATGTTCCCTCATTTGGAAATCCACATTCTCTGGATTGTCATGGTCCATAACATGAAACCTAGGGAGGTTGACCTATATGAAAATGATAACCTTATATTAACCATGACCATGGTGTCATCATCAAATCATGTCTTATGTATTTTATAAATTATTAAAATACATACCAATGGACAAAATTCATTTCCCCCTTCAATGTGATCATGTTTCCTACAATGTTCCTCAGCTGTTTTGATTAGATATCTTTAGTCTTTAAGCCCTTACAAATTTTGCAAGGACAATAACATTTTCCATCACCTTTTCTTTTTAAGTTAGACCATAGTCTAGCAATTGTCTCCCTATTTTTTTGTGCATTGATATTGTCATACATGGTCTTTCTTGAATGTAATGACTCGTTGGTGGAAGAAGGATGATTTATTTGCAACCTGCAGATACAAATTGTTACTGAACAACCATTTTCTCAACTATAATTTTCTCAACACAAAGGGACATTTATCATAGCAAATCAAAATTTAGAAATGGACAGTTTTGATGCTTTGCCATTACAATAATTGAGCATTCATCATTTGGTATTGTGTATTCCAATTAAGTATGTCAACAATGTTCAAAATGTTGTCACCAAGTACAAACATAGGAAATAAAAAAGGGACAAAAGACAAGAAATAAGAAAAATCATTACGACTATAGAAAATATGCATGTTCACAATACTACATGTGCATATAAGAGTTGATCAGAGAAGGTATATGCATAGGTGAAAAAAATGTAGATTTATTGAACAAGCATTATTGGGAGCTCAACCCCACAACAAATGGACTTGTGATGATATTTCACAATAGTACATGTGTTGCAGGGTAAGCTCCCAATAGTGCTTATACAAATATGCATGTTCATTACCTGTGCATATGAAATAGCTCTAATGGTTACTTGAAAGAGTGGCTTAATATAAACAAAAAGTTTACAAAGATGAGAATATGTCGTTAGAATAATGGCAAAGAGAAAAAATATAAAAATACCACTATAATCCTTTAATAGATTAGCATAAAAATACCACTATAATCATTTCATTTCACAAAGGCAAAGAGAAATTTTAGTTAATACCACTGACTTGATAGTGTATGTCTACTATGTCCTTGATCACAACCTCTTCCTTTCTTGAATAATCAATCCCCTACATTTGTGTGCTGGTCTTATTCTAAACCAGACACCATGGGCCATGAAATTTCCAACATAAGTGCCATTTTCAAATGCCAAACTGATAAGAATATATGCTAAAGCCTTAAGTGCCAACATGCCCTTTCCTTGCACTCTACAAGAACGAAAGTTGTGATCAGAGAATAAAAGAAAGATTAATTAATAGTTAATGAAGAGGCATGAGTCCTCACAAAGGATTACCTCTCCTCAAACAAGTGAGTCAATATAAAATAGAAGAGCAAATCAAATTGTTAGGATCATGGAATGGGAAGAAAAATAACACAATCTATACACTGAAAAGAAACTCCATGGGATATAGTAAGAAAAGAATGGAGAGGGCAGCCTAGTTTCTATCGATAGTGATGTAAAAGATGACACATAATGCAATATATATTTTTATCTGGTGTGTGCCGAAGCCTAGAAACTCTTGTTAATAATTTATGTATATATTCAAGATATACAAATGAATATTTATAATTATATATAGAAACATTATACACATGATACAATAACAAGTAAAATGATTATGAAATGAGTGAACAACAGTGCTGGTAAGCATTGTGTGATAGCAAACAATACTGTAACACATCTATGAGTCTATGAGTTAATACTGATTTATAAATCAATGTATGGCCAACATGAGCATTTCCAATGTCATCTAAAACAACATCATCAAAATCTTTAAGTAAAATCTTAGACTCTATTCTGAAGCACAACTATGGATTATAAATTTGTATGTTTACCTTCCAAATTTGTATGTTTTCTAGTAAATGGAAATAAGACTAAAATTCATGACAGACTTAAAATTTGTATATATAATTTCCAAAAGGTTAACACCTACATAAATCTTGATATCATCACAATATAACATTATGTCCAACATAATTTCTAATATAAGAAGAGTTGAAAACTGAACAGGCCTTACAAGATAGGTTTTTCCTTGCCTTAGCCACAATTCATACACAACATACAATCATCCAACCCATGTTCCCAATATTCCAAATCTTCTTAATCAGTCCCAGAGACCTAATTGCAATTCTAGTAGCCCTGCAACAGAATACAAACCTAAATAACTTCACCTTTTCCCAAAGCACTTGACAAAGAAAAAGCATTTATGAATACCCTTTTCCAAGTACTAAAACAAATCAGAAACTTACTATGGGCTTCTTTGGACCAGGTCTAACTGTTCCCACACAGTGACCCTTAAATAGCATGAAAAACTACCAATTTTCAAAGCATCATCACTCTCCCTTTATCCTTATCACTCCAAACTCTCAGCAGTGTTATATAATGGTTAAAAATGAACAAATTCTGAAGGGATAAGACTTAGTCCATAGAGAACCCCCAAAACCCCAATTTGGTACTTCTAAACCCTCAATGCAAGGGTTTCTCAAATCTCCTATCTCCAATCCATTCTAGGTTCAACAAGTGATTATTTGTGATTTATATACCAAATTAGATCTTCAATTAGCACCAAAGTAATGGATGATAGGTAGCATGGATATGTAGTTAATAATTTTAGCAATGACTTCTACATGAAGATTTTGAAAGAGTGGGTTTTGTTCCATTTGATAATAAGGAAGCCCAAGAAACTCTAGATTCTTAGACATTTCATTTTAATTAGTATTTGGCAAAATTGAGAATACATTGTCATGGAGGGGACCTTGAAAATCCCCAAAATAAGGCTTCCCACAAGGTTGGTCTCAATGACATGTACAAGGTATGGTATGAAAACAATAATTCTTTTGGATATCCTTGGACCATCAATTTCTAATGTATCTAGTAGATTGCTAACATGGACAAGTTTGCAAGAACATCCAAAAAGGTGAGGAAGAAAATGAAGAGGAAAGATCCACAATATCAATGACAGTATGAGAAAGAAAATTCCTTGGATGGATGAATAATGGCCCATAGGGACTTTTAGGTACAAAGCTATCACAAGGAAAAGAGGAGAATATGACCAATCATGAAGTAGAAGTGGAATCCATGTGATTGAGATGGGAACCTTTGAAACTAATTATTATGATACTATAAACTTCGTTATAAATGCTAAAGATAACACAAAACTATGAAGGGGTTGAAAGTGACATTGAGACATTAAAAGTAAGGGGAAAATATTCATTGATCTCATAACATTTATGGCTCATACTTTGATTTGTATAGATTGAAAGAGTAATCCAAGACTCGAGGAAAAGACATCCATTGATTCAAAAAGGATATAGAGTTTGATTCAAATGAAACTCCAAGAATAACTCTAAATTAACAAAAAAAACTCAAAAGAAATGTATATAAAATCTTAGGATAATTCTCAAAGATATGCTCATTATTTTATAATATCCCAGTATATATCCTTATATAATTAAGACCACGACTAAGTAAAGTTACATAGCATATCCCCACTCTTATATAAACACTTAGCATATATAGAGACAATGAAATATCAACATACATATTGCACCTGTAGTAGCACTTGCAAAGGAAAAATATTGTGAGTGGGAGCATAATTTTGGGAAAGGTCTGGGATGGAAAGTAGTTGAATTGATAGGTGAGACTACAACTAATTTGAAGCTATTTGAGAAAGGTCGGATTGTTATAAATACACTTGAGAAATGGGATGCTCTGTCCCGTAGATGGAAACAACGTAAGCAGGTGTAGCAAGTCAGCTTATTTATTGTGGATGAACTTCATTTAATTGGTGGAGAGGGTGGTCCCATCTTGGAAGTAATTGTTTCTAGAATGAGGTATATTTCAAGTCAAATTGAAAATTGTATTTGAAATTTTGCTCTTTCTACTTCACTTGCAAATGCTAAGGATCTTGGTGAGTGGATTGGAGCTACCACACATGGGCTTTTTAATTTCCCCCTTGTGTCTGTCCTGTACCATTAGAGATTCATATTCAGGGTGTTGATATAGCCAAATTTGAAGCTCGAATGCAGGAAATGACCAAGCCAACTAATACATCAATAATTCAGCATGCAAAGGGAGGCAAACCAGCTCTAGTACTATTTGTGCCAACAAGAAAACACGCATGGCTTACTGCCCTTGATTTATTAACTTATTAAAATGTAGATGGTGGGGAAAGATCCCAGTTTCTTCAATTTACTAAAGAAGATTTGAAACCTTTCATTGCCAAAGTGAAAGAACCTTGAGCCATGCATTGTTTAATGGAATTGGGTATTTACATGAAGGTCTAACTTTGGTAGAACAGGAACTTGTAGCTCAGTTGTTTAGTGCAGGGGCGATTCAGGTGTGTGTGGCAAGTAGTTTGATGAGTTGGGGGTTGTCTTTGTTAGTACACTTGGTGGTTGTCATGGGTACATAGTATTATAATGGATGGGAAAATGCTCACACAGACTATCCTATTACTGATCTTCTCCAAATGATGGGGCATGCCAGTAGACCTCTACTTGATAATGCTGGAAAATGTGTAATTTTATGCCATGCACCTTGTAAAGAATATTATAAAAAATTCTTATATGACCCATTTCCTATTGAGAGTCATCATGATCACTTTCTCCATGATCATATCAATGCTAAAGTTGTCGTGGGCACTATTGAAAGTAAGCAAGGTGTTGTAGACTATCTTACTTGGACATTCTTCTACCGAAGACTCACATAGAATCCAAATTACTATAATCTTTAGGGTTTTAGGAAGGAGACTTTGCACCTAAGGCATGGTTTCAGCAAGGATTACCTGTAACCGTGCCCTAGGTGGATTACTATTAGAAAGGAGTTAAATATTTAAATAAAACCAATTATGGTTTTGAAATTCAAAATTTCAAATAAAAATGACTAGTTTAGGGATTGAGAGGGAAGTTTTGGGTTTGTTATGGTTTTTAGACTTAACATTCAACTCAACAACTGAAGTTCATTGAATTATTTTTTAAGAAGTTATATTATAGGGAGTCATATATATCAAAGAGGGAGTCTTTGTTATGGTAGATAACCTGGTGTATTGACTGGCGTATGTTGAGGAATAAGACTTCTCTGTTCTACAAATTTATTCATTATTAGAATCTCAATCTAGATTGGTCAAATTCCATATGTTTTGATAGAGAGTTTTTAACCTTTTGAATTGCTAATTGATGAATTTTACAATCCATTGAATTTGTTGTTGCGCTAGTGTAGACCAGTGGCTTTCTATTAACTGTTTTGTTGCTATAGTAGGGTTTAAAGAGCAATGGGGATCATTCCATGAGTATGAAGACCTGATATTCATGGAAAGAATTAATTTAACATGTATTATATGTTATTAATCATGCATATGCATGATCGAGTGGAATAGGTGTGATCACAGTTAAGAATAGTGTGACAGTGCATTGAAGATGTATGCTCAAGTATAATAGTGAGCATTCTACCTAAACAAGGGTTAACTTTTATGATTGGTATCACCATAGGGTCTTTAATTAAAGGTGAATCCATCACCAATTTTTTGTAGGAGTGTGAGGAGACAGGAGATTGAGGAAGCCCTAAAAAACCAGGGTTGGAGGGCACTAATTTAGGGGTTTTGGTGTTTTAGGGCCTATGAGGATAATTGCTTGTGGATTTAGTTATTTGTAGTCATTTTATGACTCTTCTATGAGTTTGGAGTGATAAGGATAAAAGGAGAGTGGTGATGCTTTGTAAATTGGTGGGTTTCCATGCATTAGGAATAGGGTGTCAGTCATGGATAGGTGTGTTGGTCCAAAGAAGTCATGAAAAAGATTTTGATATGTTAAAGAACTCTGTAAAGGGTGTTTGAAAGTTCCATCATCTTGTCAAGTGTTTTGAGAAAGGGCAAGGTTATTACCATTCTAAGTTTGTTGCAGGGTTACTGAACAGTCCAAAAGGTCTCTGTGATCAATTTGTGAGACCTTTGGTAAAATAGAGTATGGGGCTTGAGATAGAGTCTTATAACCCTTGAATCTTAGTCCTTGAAAACCTAGAAAAGTAAATTCACCATTTTGAAGCATTGTGGAGGCCTTGACAAGTCAAATCCTTTAAGAATTTGAGGTGGTTGATAGGCTAGAGTGCCTAAACCTCTGAAATTTCTAAATCTTCTTGTGTACTTTAGACCACCACTATTGAAAGTAAGAAAGGTGCTTTAGACTATCTTACTTGGACATTCTTCCACTGAAGACTCACAAAATCCAAATTACTATAATCCATTGTAATGACCCTTGTGGAACTTCTTAGTATTTTTGTCTTAGACTGTTACAACTCTCTAGATAATCTAGTTATATATCTAGTTAGATTCTCCTGACTGAGAAACCTTAGATGATTGCACCCCTCTAAGAATAACAATAGAGGCTTGCTTAATGAACAACATGTATTTCAACATAAGTATATTGTGTTTTATCAGTAATGATGTCAGACTTGTCTTGAGAAAGGCTGACATAGATTCTGGACATTTTTGTCCCTAGTGAAAGTCTGACTGAACTCTAACTTTGAAATTGTAAATTCTTCTAGTGATATGAATTCCATGAACCACAATTTGGATCCCCTTAATTCACAAATGGATATGACTGATTAGAAGATATATGTAAGTTCATATATAAAGTGAAAGACGTGATAAATGTGTGATCCCTATCCCTGATTTATATCCATATAAACATGTGATTGAGAAGTTAGAAATATTTTATTCATGCCTTTGGAGTTGACACAATTGTCTCTAATTAAAATGCCCAAATCATCATGCGTCCCTATCTGAATATTTCCCTTATAACTCTCTGATTTCATAAGATGAAAATTATAATTATTGAATGGTTAGATCGTATTTTCTCCTATACTTCTCTATGTATCACTTCGTATTCCATATCTATATATAATTTGTCATGTCTTACAAGTATGCGGATGAATAATGTTACCAACCATTATCATTAACAACTTGTGTCATAATATAGATGGTAGAAGATGACCTTGAGAGTTCATCATTTTTGGGCACTCCTAATATATTCTTTTTATATTTCAAGTCATCACTACTTGTATTTGTAGAACATGCCGCTGACATGTCTTTCTATGGTGACTTGTATCATGTTCTTTTGCTCCTTCAAACATTAATATTATGCACTTACTATCATGTATGAAGTGAACAACACAATCACTATCTATATTATTACTGATATAGTATGGAAACTACCAAGGTAATCATATTTCCATTTAGAGATGTCCACTCCAATTTGTCTATCACATGAGTCTGCTCGACCATCTAAAAACTCCTCTTTTTTCCATTAACATATTAGCGCTTCCCGTATTCATTCTTTCCCTTCCTTTCAATCACTCCAAGTGTAATATTAATGTGGCTCCTTGACTTCCAAAGAATTTGCACCTAGGGCATGGTTACAGGTAATCCTTTATTCCCTTGATTAGATACACAGTGCATTTCTAATTTTAGGGCTTCCACATTGAAGCATTAAAACTATCTCCCCAAGTTCTGAGCATTTAGATTCTTTGCATAAATTACCTTAACTTGTTCCCCATCCAACAACATTGGATTCCTGTGGAGGAGACACAAGTTAAGGATTGAATTCCATAACTGAGCCAATGGAAATATCCTTCCACATGGTTTGACAGGGAGTTGAAACCCACATAAAATGTAAAAAACACTAGCACAAGAAAACTTTAAAAGATGAATGCATGAGTATGGATTTGTGGTGCATTACCCAAAATGTAAATATCTAATTCATGGCTAACTGTGTGTTAATGAGATACATAACCAAACAATTGAATGCTAGTCATAGTGAGTACATGGTAATGTTCAAACCCATAATATATAATGTGCATTTCTATTATGACATAAATTTCATATTGTTTCCTAGTCACCAATGCATGTTAAAACTACTCCATAGAGTTTTAACACTATGAGCACATCAAATGGGGTTTGCAGCAGTATCAAACAATACACTCACCTCACTTCCTAACCTTGGGTGTTGGATATGGTAGGGTTTTCACGCACTGCAACCAACTCTTCACAATCTTCTGTTCCATCTCCATTCCAGCTAGTGTAGGTTTTGTTATGAAATGAAATGAGAATTGAAATGTTTTTTTTTTAAGTTATCTGCCTGTATTGGTCGAAATTTTAACCAACATGGGCATTGATTTTTTTAAATAAAAATTTCCTTCTCTAATGCGACCAACTTAAACCTTTTCAATTAATGGTCAATAATTTTCATAGAAAAATGAGGTAAAATGTACTAGTGTTAGTTTGTTAGGAATCACAGCAAAACATATATCATTCTTCTTCAAATCCTTAACAAACTTTCTTCCTTCCATCAAGAAAACTTTCACAAATGTGTAAACATTACTAACAGGTTCTTCAATCAAAGGTAACAAGATTTGTCTTCTCCCACCAGCCCAAATAGTATATTTATGCAATCTCCCATCATATATAGCATGTCTATCATATTGCCAAGGTCTACCCAACAAAATATGACAACAATCCATAGGCATGATATCAAACAACACCTTATCATAGTACTTTCCAATTTTCAAATTCACATAACATTGATCACTTACTAAGAGTGTATGCTCATCTTTGATCCATGAAATTTGATAGGGCTTCAGATGTTCCAACCTTTTCAACTGAAAATTTGTGACCATCTCCTCAGATGCCAGATTCTCTAAGCTACCACTGTCAATGATTAGCTTCCAAACTGTTAGGAATGGGAACACTGAGAGGGGGGGGGGGTGAATCAGTGTTCTATATATTAATACTTTTTCTTTACTCTTGAATCTTAACTTAGTTGCTTATGTACTAAAATGAATATTAATGCAAGTAAGATAAACAACCACAACACATAACACCAAATATGATTACGGGGAAACCCAAATAGGTAAAAACCTAGTGGGAATTGACACCCACTAAGAACTGCACTAGTGTTTTATGATCCTTGTTAGAAGATCTTGCAACCCTGTTAGGAGTTTTTCTTTACAATGCTTTTAGTACAGTGACCTGGTCAAGGGTCAAACCCTATTAGGATTCTTTTACAATTAACCCTGTTAGGGGTGAGGACGCACTGACTAAGAGCACACTGCTCAAAGGGGTGAAGGCTGCAACCTTCTAGATCTCAGATACACATTATATCTACAAGGTGAACTATTATTGTGACACTACTTGTCTGATCAATTCCTTTTGTGCACTTATTCTTTAGCCTCTTGTAAAGCACTACAACATACTAACTACTCTTTGCATACCTTTTTTCTTCTCTTACCGATTTCTATGTCTCATGTCATACTTAATTACAAAGGTGCATGTCTTATTTATATGTGCATGCAAAACTCTTCAACAAGTCAGCCTATAGCTAATTACATAAAGTGCTTCCAATTTAATTGGCTCAAGTGTGTTTACATATAATCATATTAACATGTCTATGACCTAAATACAATAGGTGCATATCCTTTACAAAACAATATTACAAATCAAAATACAAACAGTCGGCCCTATACTCTGTTATGTTCTGTCGCTTACTGTTTGTGTCACTTCATCTAACTCTAACTTCCTCATACTGACTCATATAATCATGTGATCTTATAATTAGCATGGATACATACTTATAAGCTTATCTTCAAGGGCACATGTCATAACTCTTTCATAAGCACGTGCATTGATGCTCTATTCTTATAGTGCTCTACTAACTGTACAGTCTTCCATACTTAGCCAATTTTTGATGTTCTAACTACTTGCACTAACTCCATAACATCATATGACTTTATTGTCATAATGAAAATACTAAATATAGTCATATACATTAGTATAGTCAACTTTCCAACAATCTCCCCCTTTTTCATTAATGGCAACAAAGGATTATGGCCAAGTTACTAACTATATCTTTATACAAAATTTCTAATACATACTCTAACTTATATCTCCCCTTTCACTATGTACTATACTCCCCTTTACATCATATTCAAACCTCCATATTGTCTCTTCTATATTATATACTCCCCCTTTGACATTAATGACAAAGGTGCTGAAAAAAAGATATCCACAAGTACTTACATAGTTAATACATCCAGGTAGGCTATGTGAAGGTTTGCATTCTCATTCTACCAAAACTTCTTCAATGTGTCTATTGTCTGGAGATGGGCACACAAATCATATGTCAATTTATCCATCTTCTCCAAATCAGTACTCATACCTTGATCATATGTCACCATAGTGGCATCGATCTCCTTGATGTTCTGGTTCAATACATCTAATGAGGGTGCAAGAGCATTTCTTAGTTGTGTTTGTCTTGCCCTTATCTTGGACATTTCTTTCTCTGCCTATTCTATTTTTTCCACTTGTCCTTGGTACACATTGTTACACATATTTATATCTATGCATGGATCTTCCACTGATTTCCTTACTCTATCTATAATGGCTTCTTCTTCTTGAATCTTTTTGTAGAGGTTTGTGGTCAGTTTGTCTTGATTCATGCAATCAGCTATGATTTTCCTTCCTTGAGCTACAATCTCCTTTAGTGAAGCTTGAAAAACCTTGAGAGAGCTAAGGTCAAGTGTGAAGTTACTTATTAGCTCATTCAACCTCTTCTTTAGATACTCGCCTTCTACTACTTTGGCAGCTGATTGTTCCAGGCTAGAAAAGTTAGTTTTGAAGCTTGTAAGGATGGTACTGACATCATCCATAGAATGTAATTTTGTCACCTTCTTCTCTTCTAGCAGTAGATTGTTTAGGATATTTATTGATTCAACAAATAGAGGGTTTCTCATCACTTGTTTCTCCTTGGCCTTCTCCATTGCAAGGACATTGATCTTGATCAGGTCTTCTTCTCCCTATTTTTCCAAGCTTGTAGTATCAGGGGTCAAAGTTGACAACAATGATGTTGATGGCATAGGAGTGATAGGTGTGCTATCCATCACTTCTTTCTTTATCCTTATTGGCATTTCAATAGAGGGTTTATCTGTTGGTTCTTTTTCCTTCTCTTCTTCTTCTTCTTTCTCCTCTTCTTTACCTATTAGATCCTCAATTAGCACTTTTTCCTGTTGCTTAGGTGAATTATCACCGCATAGTATTTCTACCTCTTTTGTACTCACAAAGGCTTCCTCAAAATTTTCCAAGTCTTTTTCAGTGGCCACCATTGATATCTCCACATTGTCAATCATTATTGTGTCATCTTCTTGTGTTCTGGGAATGGGCATAGACTTTACTTCATTTGTAGACACTGTCACTAAGGGTATTGATTCTCGCAGACCTATTACTAGTGCATTTGTGATCTTTGATTCCTTGGATTTCTTAGAGGGCACTTAAGTTGTGGGCACAATAGATGGATACATGTGTCTGTTTAAGAAAACTTTCTCAAATGCTTTCTCAGTTTCTTTTGCTACCAACTCATAGTCTTTATCCATTATTTGTAGAATTCTCAGTTTTGTTCTTAGGTGCGGCTTCACCAGATCTAACAATAGTGTTTTCTCTTCTTTAATGATCATACAGGGAGGATTTCATCTAAAATATTTTCCCTTATTCTGAGGTCTTCCTCAATAGCCCATCTCTTCAAGAATTCTAAAATGTCCCATACTTTGTCTAGAATAACTGTCTTAAGTTCCAAGACTGTCTTCTTGAACTTAATCATATGCTTGATTATCATTCCATGGATCTCTGACTTATCAATTTCATTATAAATATCATATAATTTATTTATCTAATCAATTCTTCCTTCATCAACAATCCTAGTTTTCAATACTTGAAGACTAGGTCTGAAACCTACCTCAGGAGGAGCTTGAGTGTTCTTCCTTAGATTTCTGGTTATCCTAGAGGATGGATGGCTTGTGCTAGTCTCCATCTTCCTCTTTGGCATCTTTTTATTCTCAGGAGGTGATGTGGATGCTACATCAACTATATCTAAGGGCCCAGGGGTACTCTCAGTAGTTTTTCTCTTCTTTTCCTTAGGATTGTCTGATTTCTCATCTTTTGCTTCACCAGTGGGTGCGCTCTCAAGTTGCATTGCAATCCTAGCTTCCATTGCCTTATCCAGATCATCTTGTGTCACACCATGAATCTTTAGTATTTCTGAGGTAATTTTAGAAGCTTTCCTCTTGGTCACAATACTGTTAAGAACTGCATCAACTTCCCTTGTCTTTTCTTCATAGGTACCCCATCTAGGCTCATTGGGATCCTTTGGCACTATAAGGAGGACTTGTGCATATGCCTCTAAGATGTGTTCCTCCACTTCATACCCAAGTGGATGACTCCATTTGGTCCTTGGTTCCACTACTTCCATCAAGTGGTGTTTGTCTCCACCATGAAACATATACTATCTTTGTACTTCTCAACTATACTTTCAGGAATCTTGTACCTCATCTTCAATTTTATCCTAAATTTTTTGAGTTCTAACTCTATGTAATCCTTCAAAGTGCTTTCAATAGATGCCTTAAATGAGATTTTTGGCATATTAGGAAGACTCTTGTCAAGATACAAGTCTGAAACTTTACTGACTATGTGGAAGTACATATATATGATAAGTGATCCAAATCTAAAAATCATACTCTTATCATGCTTAATTGCCCTTATGTTATCTATCAATTGTGTGTGCACGATCTCACATAAATTAAATTCTCCATTTTCTCTTATAAATTTGATAGTTGCTAGAATAGTGGTTGCGAACACACTATTAACCTTGTTTATATATTGAAATTTGTACCCAAGTATCGTAGACATCAATTTGATGTCTTTCTCCTCAATTGGCTCAATGGTCATTCTGCACCTATCACTACAGGATTCACATGCATGTTCTACTAGTTTCCTGACATCTTTTGCAACTAGAAGAATGGCGCCAATCTTTGCTAATCCATTCATTTCATGGATTAGGTCTGAGGTGATGCAAACTAAAACTTCACCTATCCAAAATAGGTCATCATGAATTCTTCTAAACAGTATCTTGATCCATTTGGATTCATAGAACTCATAAGCTATAGCATACTCTATAATAGGATTGCCTTCCAACTACATGAACTCATCATTGAATGTCTTGTCTAGTTTTATCATGGTTTCCATGTGTGCCCTGATTCTATCTAGTCCTACTAGTTCCTTTTTGTAGTAGATGTATGCGTGTATATCTTCTACGTGCATAACACCCATTGGGGTTCTAGAAAAGTCTCCTTCTAGGTCATCTAAGGTGGACTTGAAGGGATGTCTCTTAAACACACATCTTTTTCTTTCAACAACATCAAATACAACTAGTGTAGCCATGAATTAATTTAATTATCGCTTCACAAAGGTTTCCAAGGGTTTCTGAATCATCGCGTCTAGACTAGGGCTTCCAACAATCAATCTTTCTTCTTTGCTGATAAATTCAACTGCAACACTTCTTAACTCAACTGCTTGATCTTTTGTGCTCTCCAAACACTCAACTTAGAATGCAATGTGTGAATATTGAATCTCTAATGGCTATAAAGAAACTTTTCTACCATTAGTGCTTGCTGCATAAATAGAGAATGCAACAGGAAATTTCATTCTTTGTCTCTGCTATCAATCAAGCAGTGCACTCTCACATACTGCATCATATAGTCTCCAAATAATTGTGGTCCAAGACGCATACTCTGAGGGTGAGTATACCAGCCACGCAAGGTTCTAGAGATAATCTAGCTCCCCCTATGACCATGAGGGTCATTTAACCATAAATAGGAGGTGCATCCATTGTGGATGCATCCTCAACTATTTCATCAACATTGTCCTTCTTTTCTTCCTTCCAAATCAAGCTCATATATTCTAAAGCTTGCACAAATTTGAATTCTCCTACTTCTTCCAAAATTGATCCTTCTGACTTTTAGGGATTTCTTGTCTTTGCGCTCTTATTTTGTAGAACCTAGAGATGTACCTAGCCTTTTTGCATGAGTGACAAATAAATGGAGGCCTAATATTCCTTGGTACATTCATGTGAGTTACCATATGGCACTGTCTGGCTATGTGACCAACATAATTGTATATCTGACATGCAATGTCTTGAGAGTTTCTTACATTTTGTTGTGGATGACTTCTTGATGAAGGGTGCTCCCCTTAATACCACAAACACATAACAGAAATAGAGAAACAACAACAATAATATGCAAGAACAGAAAATTGGCTTCTTATTAACTCCACAAATGTGGAATTACAAACTTTCAGAATTACAATATGCAAAGCCACATGGGCATTCCCTTACAATATTCTGTAGGACAAAGCCTCGAATCAATACCCAGATCTACTACCCAGAACTATTCTGAACTACCTAAGACAATAATACAGCCTTCCTTATATAGCCAATTCTCCACCACCTGGGAAGGTTCAAGAATTTTAGCCAATAAGGCCGACCAAACTTAGAATTATTTTATTTTACATTTTATTACATCATAGTCAGCTCAAGATAACTTTTGAAACCCGAACGAAAATTTTGAAGAAAATTATTTTCTGCCATTTCAGGTGGCCCAACTTCTGAAGACCATAAGTCATCACCAGTTGACCCGATCGGCTATTATAACCCCATTTCAAAAATGCCATGAAGCACTCTACAGGCTTGACCCATGCAAGCACCCATCACCCAAATTTTTGTCCTCATCTGAGGCCTCTAAAGCCTTCAAAACTGAGTTCAAAGTTTCTGTACCCACCTACCAATATCGAAAATCTTCAATATCTTCCAATATACACTTGATCTGGCAATGAAACTTTACTGGCAGACTTATATGACCAAAATGAACCTCCAAGAAAGAAATCAGGTCATTCTGAACACATACGAAAATTACCAAAAATAGTAACTTTCCATAAATAGCAACTCTGCACAAAATAGCACTTATTGAATATAAAAATAGAAATATATTTTTTTTTTGGGTGATGCAAGATTGCTCTTACACCCAGGATGCTCCTGCATCAGACACCCAGGGTAATTTGAGAAGTGACCCTGTCACGACTCAGGTGTACAAAGGAAAACCAAGACGGCTAACCTCCTCCTTTGTCAGCCATGATGAATCTTCAACAGGTCATCCTTTCCACTTGACCAGATATTCTGCATATGTCCTGTTCCTTGTGCTTCTGCCAACATGACTGTCCAGTATATCTTCGATCTCCTTAGTGTCTGAACTAGTTGCTGGAATACTCCACTGTGCTGCTGTGATCTCATCTTCAACACCTCCTTCATGATACTCTGTCATATCTAAAATGTTAAACAATGGTAAAATATTTAGCTCAGTAGGTAATTCTACCTCATATGCATTTCTTGAATCATGTTTCTTCAGTATCCTACATGGTCCAAACTTCTTCATTTTCAGCTTGTTATATGTACCAACTGGAAACCACTCCTTTCGCAAATGAACCATGACTTCATCACCAACCTGAAATTTCTTATACCTCCTTTTCTCATTTGCCTTCGCCTTATACCGTGCATTCATCTTGGTAATATGCTTCCTCACCTCCCCATGGATGTTTTTCAAGTGTTCTACAAAATCCTCGGCTTCAGCACTACTTATTTCACCTTTATCTATCTTCCTTAATTCAGATGCATTTCTTGGACTACTTCCATATACAATTTGGAATGGTGATTTACCAGTGCTCCTGTTGATAGAATTATTGTATGCAAATTCTGCCTGTGGTAAAATCAAATCCCATCCTGTTGCCTTATCTCCAACCAAACATCTCAGCAAATTTCCCAAACTCCTATTCACCACCTCTCTCTGTCCATCAGTCTGTGGATGATGTGATGAACTGAACTTCAAATCTGTCTTTAACTTCTTCCACAATGTACGCTAGAAATATCCAACAAACTTAGTGTCTCAATCTGAAACTATGGTCTTTGGCAAACCATGTAGTCTCACCACTTCTCTGAAAAACAATCCTGCTACATGAACAGCATCATTAGTCTTCTTGCAGAGAATGAAATATGTCATCTTTGAAAATATGTCAACCACTACAAAAATTGAATCATATCCCTGCTGAGTCCTCGGTAAACCAAGAACAAAGTCCATACTGATATCCTCCCAAGGCTTCTCTGGTATAGGTAATGGCTGATACAACCCTATATTCTGCTTCACTCCTTTCACCATCTGACATACTCTGCAACTCTGTACAAACTTCTTCACATCTTGCTCCAATTGTGGCCAATAATAATTCTCACCAACCAAAGCAAGGGTTTTATCATGACCAAAATATCCAGCCAATCCTCCACTATGCTTCTCCTTGATGAGATTCTCCCTCATAGAACCTCGTGGCATACACAACTAACTCCCTTTGAATAGCATATCATCTTGGATGATAAAATCCAGCCATTTCATCCTGTCTAGAGTAACAGGTTCTGTACAAGCTTTCCAAGCTTTACCAAAATCAGGATCCTCTGGATACAAATTCTTGAGTTCCTTGAACCCAACCACTTCAATCTGCATTTTTGTCAGTAATAGTTGCCTTCTACTAAGAGCATCTGCAACCCTATTAGACTTTCCACTCCTGTGTTTCAAAACAAATGTATAACTCTAGAAAAACTCAACCCATTTCAAATGCCTTTGATTCAATTTTCCTTGACTATTCAAATATTGCAAAGCTTGATGATCAGTACACAAAACAAACTCCTTAGGAAGAAGATAATGTCTCCACTTCTTTAATGCCTGAACTATAGCATAAAATTCCTGATCATAAAAAGTATTTTCTCTTGGCATCATTTAACTTCTCACTGAAATAAGCAACAGGTTTACCTTCTTGGCTCATAAAAGCTCCTATTGCAGTACCACTAGCATCACAATCTACTTGAAACACCTTATTAAAATCTAGAAGTGCTAAAACAGGTTGTTTTATAACTTTTTGTTACAACAATTGAAAACTCTTTTCTGCCCCATTAGTCCACTTAAACTCTTTTCTATCCCCTCTCATTGTTTCAGTCAAGGGTCCACAAATATTGCTAAAATTTTTTATAAACTTTCTGTAAAAGCTAGCTAGACCATGAAAAGATCTTACCTTAGTAGCGCTCCTTGGAGTAGGCCATTCAAGGATAGCTTGTACCTTCTCAAGGTCCATTTTTAGACCTTCTGCTGAAACTACAAATCTCAAATACACTAACTCTTTCTTGACAAAACTGCACTTCTTTAAATTAATCAATAATTTCTCATCTCTCAACTTCTCAAATACCATACGAATATGCATCATATGCTCATCCAATGTCTTACTAAAGATCAAAATATCATCTAGGTAAACAATGACAAACTTACCCAGAAATTCTTTCAGAACCTCGTTCATGAGCCGCATGAAAGTGCTCGGTGCATTGGTTAGCCCAAAAGGCATGACCAACCACTCATATAGTCCTTCCCTTGTCTTGAAGGCAGTCTTCCATTCATCTCCTTCTCTGATCCGAATCTGATGATATCTACTGTTCAGATCTATCTTTGAGAAATACACAACTCCACTCAAACAATCTATAATATCATCCATTCGTGGCAATGAAAACCTATACTTGATTGTGATCTTGTTTATTGCCCTAGAATCTGTACACATCCTCCATTCTCCATTCTTATTTGGTACTAATACTACTGGTACAGCACAGGGACTTAGACTCTCATGAATCAATCCTTTCTATAACAGTTCATGGACTTGTCTGTTCAACTCCTCACTTTCTACAGGTGTCATTCTGTGTGCTGCCTTATTCGGAAAACTTGCTCCTGGGATCAAGTCCATCTGATGACTGATCTTCCTGACTGGTGGTAATCCATCAGGCACGTTATCGGATACAATATCAAGAAACTCATTCAACAAATCTGCAACTTCTATAGGAACATCTTCTACTTTCTCTTTACCAGCTTTTGGAATTAAAGCAAAACACACATGCTCATGCCTCATACCATCTAAAAAAATTTTTCCATCAACAAAAGTTATCCTTGCATTACCACATACTTTTTCTTCAGTCTCCTTCAATGGCTTTAGCTTATGTCGCACTCCATCCTTTGTCAGGGAATAGGTATTCACACGACCATCATGTACAACACATCTGTCAAACTGCCATGGTATACCCAACAACATATGACATGCATCCATAGATATGATATCACACAATACCTCATCTTGGTATCCGCCAATCTTGAACTTCACCAGGTATTGTTCATTGACCATAACCTTGTGGTCATCCTGTACCTAGGCAATCCGATATGGATGTGGGTGTTTCTGTCTCTTGAGCTTCAACTTTATCACCATCTCTTCTGACACCAAATTGTCAGTGCTTCCACTATCAATAATCATATCACAAAATTTACCTTCACACTTGCACCTGGTGCGAAATAGGCTCCTCCTTTGGTCAGGTTCATTCTCACCACTCAACAGGACTCTTCTGTTAATCAACGTTTCTCCTCTTTCAGCATCTTCAAAATTTGATGATCTGGCATCTTCATCTACATGTGCAACTCTGGCCTGGCCTTCATTTCTCCTGTCTATTTTGCCTTGGTGCTGAGGACATTCAAATGCCCTATGACCTTCTTCTCCACAGTGACAACATGTTCCATGGAAGCCACCTCTTCCAGATCCTTGTCCTCTTCCTCTTCCTCTCTGATCTCTATTATTTTGATCCTGGAAGCGATTGGAATTATTTCCTCACTGATTCTGACTACTACTGGCCTCATCCTTATTTTTTGGATCTTCATTTCGGCCACCATATAACCATCCACCAGATCATCCACTGTGACCTCTTCCATTTTGTTTGCTCTCAAACTTCTTGTTCAGCTTTTCCTCTACTTTTAGGGAAAACTGGTATGCCTCTTCAATACTGTTCATTCGAACCAGATTCAGCTCCTCTTGAATGCTTGGCCTTAACCCATTAACATATCGAGCAACTTTCTTTTTATCAGCTTCTGCATGACCTGTTCTGATGAGAAGTCGATAGAACTCATCTGTATACTCCTGAACAGATCTTCCTACTTGCTTCAAACTCTGCATTTTCTTCAGTAGGTCAAGCTCATAATCAATGGGAATGAACTGTCGCTTCAATTTATCCACCATCCGATCCCATCTCGTGATTTTCTCCTTTCCCCTTCTATTTCCCTCCAACTGAATCTCTTGCCACCATATCTTCACATGACCTTTCAGTCTGGCCTTCGCAAATTTGTCCCTATCAGGATCCTCAACATCTTCATACTCAAAATATTCCTCACATTCATTGATCCAGTCGATCAATTCTTCTGGGTTAAGATTTCTAGAAAATGTAGGAACCTCAATCTTAGGTCTTTTCGCAATCTTAGAAATGGCCCAAAAAAATCATTCTTCCTCCTGGTTCACAATTTCAATTTCTCCTTCTTGATATTCTTCTTCAGCTTCATCCTCGCTTTCATCTCTGACATTAAGATTCATTCATCTACGAATCTCTTCTTGCAATGCTCGCACTTGTCTCTGCAGCTCTCTAACCTCAGGTGTCACAGCACCACCTCTTCCGCCACGTTCTCTTCATGGAGGCATTTTCATGATGCACATTGAAATCTTAACCACGGTCCTGGTGCAAACTGCCTCACAGTCGGTGATCTATTTTCACACTCAAGAACTCCCGCTCTGATACCACTTGATGAAGGGTGCTCCCCTTAATACCACAAACACATAACAGAAATAGAGAAACAACAACAATAATATGCAAGAACAAAAAATTGGCTTGTTATTATCTCCACAAATGTGGAATTACAAACTTTCAGAATTACAATATGCAAAGCCACATGGGCATTCCCTTACAATATTCTGTAGGACAAAGCCTCGAATCAATACTTAGATCTACTATCCAGAACTATTCTGAACTGCCTAAGACAATAATACAGCCTTCCTTGTATAGGCAATTCTCCACCGCCTGGGAAGGTTCCAAAATTTTAGCCAATAAGGCCGACCAAACTTAGAATTATTTTATTTTACATTTTATTACATCATAGTCAGCTCAAGATAACCTTTGAAACCCGAACGAAAATTTTGAAAAAAAATATTTTCTGCCATTTCAGGTGGCCCAACTTCGGAAGACCATAAGTCATTACCGGTTGACCCGATCCGCTATTATAACCCCATTTCGGAAATGTCATGAAGTGCTCTACAGGCTTGACCCGCGCAAGCGCCCGTCACCCAAATATTCGACCTCATTCGGGGCCTCTAAAGCTTTCAAAACTGAGTTCAAAGTTTCTGTACCCTGCTACCAATACTGAAAATCTTCAATATCTTCCAATATACACTTGATCTGGCAATGAAAATTTACTGGCAGACTTATATGACCAAAATGAACCTCCAAGAAAAAAATCAGATCATTCTGAGCACATACGAAAATTACCAAAAATAGTAACTTTCCATAAATAGCAGCTCTACACAAAATAGCCCTTATTGAATATAAAAATAGAAATATATTTTTTTTTTGGGTGATGCAAGATTGCTCTTACACCCAGGATGCTCCTGCATCAGACACCCGGGGTAATTTGAGAAGTGACCCTGTCACGACTCAGGTGTGCAGAGGAAAACCAAGATGGCTAACCTCCTCCTTTGTCAGTCATGATGAATCTTCAACAGGTCATCCTTTCCACTTGACCAGATATTCTGCATATGTCCTGTTTCTTGTGCTTCTGCCAACACGACTATCCAGTATATCTTCAATCTCCTTAGTGTCTGAACTAGTTGCTGAAATACTCCACTGTGCTGCTCTGATCTCATCTTCAACACCTCCTTCATGATACTCTGTCAGATCTGAAATGTTAAACACTGGTGAAATATTTAGCTCAGTAGGCAATTCTACCTCATATGCATTTCCTGAATCATGTTTCTTCAGTATCCTACATGGTCCAAACTTCTTCATTTTCAGCTTGTTATATGTACCAACTGGAAACCGCTCCTTCCGCAAATGAACCATGACTTCATCACCAACCTGAAATTTCTTATACCTCCTTTTCTCATTTGCCTTTGCCTTATATTGTGCGTTCATCTTGGTAATATGCTTTCTCACCTCCCCATGGATGTCTTCAAGTGTTCTGAAAAATCTTCGGCTTCAGCACTACTTATTTCACCTTTATCTATCTTCCTCAATTCAGATGCATTTCTTGGACTACTTCTATATACAATTTGGAATGGTGATTTACCAGTGCTCCTGTTGACAGAATTATTGTATGCAAATTCTGCCTGTGGTAAAATCAAATCCCATCCTGTTGGGTTATCTCCAACCAAACATCTCAGCAAATTTTCCAAACTCCTATTCACCACCCCTGTCTGTCCATCAGTCTGTGGATGATGTGATGAATTGAACTTCAAATCTATCTTTAACTTCTTCCACAATGTATGCCAGAAATATCCAACAAAATTAGTGTCTCGATCTGAAACTATGGTCTTTGGCAAACCATGTAGTCTCACCACTTCTCTGAAAAACAATCCTGTACATGAATAGCATCATTAGTCTTCTTGCAGGAAATGAAATGTGCCATCTTTAAAAATCTGTCAACCACCACAAAAATTGAATCATGTCCCCGCTGAGTCTTCTGTAAACCAAGAACAAAGTCCATACTGATATCCTCCCAAGGCTTCTCTGGTATAGGTAATGACTGATACAACCCTGTATTCTACTTCACTCCGTTCGCCATCTGACATACTCTGCAACTCTGTACAAACTTCTTCACATCTTGCTGCAATTATGGCCAATAATAATTCTCACCAACCAAAGCAAAGGTTTTATCACGACCAAAATATCCATCCAATCCTCCACTATGCTTCTCCTTGATGAGATTATCTCTCATAAAACCTCGTGGAATGCACAACTGACTCCCTCTGAATAGCATATCATCTTGGATGATAAAATCTAGCCATTTCATCCTGTCTAGAGTAACAGGTTCTGTACAAGCTTTCCAAGCTTTACCAAAATCAGGATCCTCTGGATACAAATTCTTGAGTTCCTTGAACCCAACCACTTCAATCTACATTTCTGTCAGCAATAGTTGCCTTCTGCTAAGAGCATCTACAACCCTATTAGACTTTCCACTCCTGTGTTTCAAAACAAATGTATAACTCTGCAAAAACTCAACCTATTTCAAATGCCTTTGATTCAATTTTCCTTGACTATTCAAATATTTCAAAGCTTGATGATCAGTATACAAAATAAACTCCTTAGGAAGAAGATAATGTCTCCACTTTTTTAATGCCTGAACTATAGCATAAAATTCCTGATCATAAACAGAATATTTTCTCTTGGCATCATTTAACTTCTCACTGAAATAAACAACAGGTTTACCTTCTTGGCTCATAACAGCTCCTATTGCAGTACCACTAGCATCACAATCTACTTGAAACACCTTATTAAAATCTAGAAGTGCGAAAATAGATTATTTTGTAACTTTTTATTTCAACAATTGAAAACTCTTTTCTGCCCCATTAGTCCACTTAAACTCTTTTCTATCCCCTCTCATTGTTTCAGTCAAGGGTCCACAAATACTGCTAAAATTTCTGATAAACTTTCTATAAAAGCTAGCTAGACCATGAAAAGATCTTACCTCAGTAGCACTCCTTGGAGTAGGCTATTCAAGGATAGCTTGTACCTTCTCAATGTCCATTTTTAGACCTTCTGCTGAAACTACAAATCCCAAATACACTAACTCTTTCTTGACAAAACTGCACTTCTTCAAATTAATCAATAATTTCTCATCTCTCAACTTCTCAAATACCATACGAATATGCATCATATGCTCATCCAATGTCTTACTAAAGATCAAAATATCATCTAGGTAAACAATGACAAACTTACCCAGAAATTCTTTCAGAACCTCGTTCATGAGCCGCATGAAAGTGCTCGGTGCATTGGTTAGCCCAAAAGGCATGACTAACCACTCATATAGTCCTTCCTTTGTCTTGAAAGCAGTCTTCCATTCATCTCCTTCTCTGATCTAAATCTGATGATATCCACTCTTCAAATCTATCTTTGAGAAATACACAACTCCACTCAAACAATCCATAATATCATCCATTCGTGGCAATGGAAACCTATACTTGATTGTGATCTTGTTTATTGCCCTAGAATCTATACACATCCTCTATTCTCCATTCTTCTTTGGTGCTAATACCGCTGGTATAGCACAGGGACTCAGACTCTCAAGGATCAATCCTTTCTGTAACAGTTCATGGACTTGTTTGTTCAACTCCTCACTTTCTACAGGTGTCATTCTGTGTGCTGCCTTATTCGACAAACTCATTCTTGGGATCTGCAACTTCTACAGGAACATCTTCTACTTCCTCTTTACCAGCTTTTGGAATTAAAGCAAAACACACATGCTCATGCCTCATACCATCTAGAAAATTTCTTCCATCAACAAAAGTTATCCTTGCATTACCACATACCTTTTCTTCGGTCTCCTTCAATGGTTTTAGCTTATGTCGCACTCCATCCTTTGTCAGAGAATAGGTATTCGCACGACCATCATGTACAACACATCTGTCAAACTGCCATGGTCTACCCAACAACATATGACATGCATCCATAGATATGATATCACACAATACCTCATCTTGGTATCCACCAATCTTGAACTTCACCAGGCATTATTCATTGACCATGACCTTGTGGTCATCCTCTACCCAGGCAATCTGATATGGATGTGGGTGTTTCTGTCTCTTGAGCTTCAATATTGTCACCCTCTCTTCTGACACCAAATTGTCAGTGCTTCCACTATCAATAATCACATCACAACATTTACCTTCACACTTGCACCTGGTGCGAAATAGGCTCCTCCTTTGCTCAAGTTCATTCTCACCACTCAACATGACTCTTCTGTTAATCAACATTTCTCCTCTTTCAACATCTTCAGAATTTGATGATCTGGCATCTTCATCTACATGTGCTACTCTGGTCTGGCTTTCATTTCTCCTATCTGTTCTGCCTTGGCGCTAAGGACATTCAAATGCCATATGACCTTCTTCTCCACAATGAAAACATGTTCCACAGAAGCCACCTCTTACAGATCTTTGTCATGTTCCTCTTCCTCTCTGATCTCTATTATTCTGATCCTGGAAGCGATTGGAATTATTTCCTCGCTGATTCTGACTGCTACTGGCCTCATCCTTCTTTTTCGGATCTTCATTTCGGCCACCATATGACCGTCCACCAGATCGTCCACCGTGACCTCTTCCATTTTGTCTGCTCTCAAACTTCTTGTTCAGCTTTTCCTCTACTTTTAGGGCAAACTGGTATGCCTCTTTAATACTATTCATTCGAACCAGATTCAGCTCCTCCTGAATGCTTGGCCTTAACCCATTAAAGTATCGGGCAACTTTCTCTTTATCAACTTCTGCATAGCCTGTTCTGATGAGAAGTCGATAGAACTCTGTATACTCCTGAACAGATCTTCCTACTTGCTTCAAACTCTGCATTTTCTTCAATAGGTCAAGCTCATAATCAACGGGATTGAACTGTCACTTCAATTTATCCACCATCCGATCCCATCTCATGATTTTCTCCTTTCCCCTTCTATTTCGCTCCAACTGAATCTCTTGCCACCATATCTTCGCATGACCTTTCAGTCTGGCCTTCACAAATTTGACCCTATCAGGATCCTCAACATCTTCATACTCAAAATATTCCTCACATTCATTGATCCAGTCGATCAATTCTTCTGGGTTAAGATTTTTAGAAAATGTAGGAACCTCAATCTTAGGTCTTTTCCCAATCTTAGAAATGGCCCGAAAAAGTCTTTCTTCCTCTTAGTTCACAATTTCAACTTCTCCTTCTTGATATTCTTCTTCAGCTTCATCCTCACTTTCATCTCTGACATTAAGATTCATTCCTCTACAAATCTCTTCTTGCAATGCTCGCACTTGTCTCTGTAGCTCTCTAACCTCAAGTGTCACAGCACCACCTCTTCCGCCATGTTCTCTTCATGGAGGCATTTTCGTGATGCGCGCTGAAACCCTAACCACGGTCCTGGTGCAAACTGCCTCACAGTCGGTGATCTCTTTACACACTCAAGAACTCCCGCTCTGATACCACTTGATGAACGGTGCTCCCCTTAATACCACAAACACATAACAGAAATAGAGAAACAACAACAATAATATGCAAGAACAGAAAATTGGCTTCTTATTATCTCCACAAATGTGGAATTATAAACTTTTAAAATTACAATATGCAAAGCCACATGAGAATTCCCTTACAATATTCTGTAGGACAAAGCCCCGAATCAATACCTAGATCTACTACCCAGAACTATTCTGAACTGCCTAAGAAGATAATACAGCCTTCCTTATATAGGCAATTCTCCACCGCCTGGGAAGGTTCCAAAATTTTAGCCAATAAGACCGACCATACTTAGAATTATTTTATTTTACATTTTATTACATCATAGTCGACTCAAGATAACGTTTGAAACTCGAACGGAAATTTTGAAGAAAATTATTTTCTGCCATTTTAGGTGGCCCAACTTTCGAAGACCATAAGTCATCACCAGTTGACCCGATCCGCTATTATAACCCCATTTTGGAAATGCCATGAAGTGCTCTATAGGCTTGACCCGCGCAAGCACTCATCACCCAAATTTTTGACCTCATCTGGGGCCTCTAAAGCCTTCAAAACTGATTTGAAAGTTTCTGTACCTTGCTACCAATACCAAAAATCTTCAATATCTTCCAATATACACTTGCTCTAGCAATGAAACTTTACTGGCAGACTTATATGACCAAAATGAACCTCCAAGAAAGAAATCAGATCATTATGAGCACATATGAAAATTACCAAAAATAGTAACTTTCCATAAATAGCAGCTCTACACAAACTAGCCCTTATTGAATATAAAAATAGAAATATTTTTTTTTTTGGGTGATGCAAGATTGCTCTTACACCCAGGATGCTCCTGCATCAGACACCCGGGGTAATTTGAGAAGTGACCCTGTCACGACTCAGGTGTGTAGAGGAAAACCAAGATGGCTAACCTCCTCCTTTGTCAGTCATGATGAATCTTCAACAGGTCATCCTTTTCACTTGACCAGATATTCTGCATATGTCATGTTCCTTGTGCTTCTACCAACATGACTGTCCAGTATATCTTCGATCTCCTTAGTGTCTGAACTAGTTGTTGGAATACTCCACTGTGCTGCTATGATCTCATCTTCAACACCTCCTTCATGATACTCTGTCAGATCTAAAATGTTAAACACTGGTGAAATATTTAGCTCAGTAGGCAATTCTACCTCATATGCATTTCCTGAATCATGTTTCTTCAGTATCCTACATGGTCCAAACTTCTTCATTTTCAGCTTGTTATATGTACCAACTAGAAACCGCTCCTTCCGCAAATGAACCATGACTTCATCACCAACCTGAAATTCCTTATACCTCCTTTTCTCATTTGCCTTTGCCTTATACTGTGCGTTCATCTTGGTAATATGCTTCCTCACCTCCCCATGGATGTTCTTCAAGTGTTCTGCAAAATCCTCGGCTTCAGCACTACTTATTTCGCATTTATCTATCTTCCTCAATTCAGTCGCATTTCTTGGACTACTTCCATATACAATTTGGAATGGTGATTTACCAGTGCTCCTGTTGACAGAATTATTGTATGCAAATTCTGCCTGTGGTAAAATCAAATCTGATCCTGTTGGCTTATCTCCAACCAAACATCTCAACAAATTTCTCAAACTCCTATTCACCACCTTTGTCTGTCCATCAGTTTGTGGATGATGTGATGAATTGAACTTCAAATCTCTCTTTAACTTCTTCCACAATGTATGCCAGAAATATCCAACAAACTTAGTGTCTCGATCTGAAACTATGGTCTTTGGCAAACCATGTAGTCTCACCACTTCTTTGAAAAACAATCCTGCTACATGAACAGCATCATTAGTCTTCTTGCAGGGAATGAAATGTGCCATCTTTAAAAATCTGTCAACCACCAAAAAATTGAATCATGTCCCCGCTGAGTCCTCGGTAAACCAAGAACAAAGTCCATACTGATATCCTCCCAAGGCTTCTCTGGTATAGGTAATGGCTGATACAACCCTGTATTCTCCTTCACTCCTTTCGCCATCTGACATACTCTGCAACTCTGTACAAACTTCTTCACATCTTGCTGCAATTGTGGCCAATAATAATTCTCACCAACCAAAGCAAGGGTTTTATCACGACCAAAATGTCCAGCCAATCCTCCACTATGCTTCTCCTTGATGAGATTCTCCTTCATAGAACCTTGTGGAATGCACAACTGACTCCCTCTGAATAGCATATCATCTTGGATGAAAAAATCCAGCCATTTCATCCTGTCTAGAGTAACAGGTTCTGTACAAGCTTTCTAAGCTTTACCAAAATCAGGATCCTCTGGATACAAATTTTTGAGTTCCTTCAACCTAACCACTTCAATCTGCATTTCTATCAGCAATAGTTGCCTTCTGCTAAGAGCATCTGCAACCCTATTAGACTTTCCACTCCTGTGTTTCAAAATAAATGTATAACTCTGTAAAAACTCAACCCATTTCAAATATTTTTTATTCAATTTTCCTTGACTATTAAAATATTACAAAGCTTGATGATCAGTATACAAAACAAACTCTTTAGGAAGAAGATAATGTATCCACTTCTTTAATGCTTGAACTATAACATAAAATTCTTGATCATAAATAGAATATTTTCTCTTGGCATCATTTAACTTCTCACTGAAATAAGCAACAGGTTTACCTTCTTGACTCATAACAGCTCCTATTGCAGTACCACTAGCATCACAATCTACTTGAAACACTTTATTAAAATCTGAAAGTGCTAAAACAGGTTGTTCTGTAACTTTTTGTTTCAACAATTGAAAACTCTTTTCTGCCCCATTAGTCCACTTAAACTCTTTTCTATCCCCTCTCATTGTTTCAATCAAGGGTCCACAAATACTGCTAAAATTTGTGATAAACTTTCTGTAAAAGCTAGCTAGACCATGAAAAGATCTTACCTCAGTAGCACTCCTTGGAGTAAGTCATTCAAGGATAGCTTGTACCTTCTCAAGGTCCATTTTTAGACCTTCTGCTGAAACTACAAATTCCAAATACACCTACTCTTTCTTGACAAAACTGCACTTCTTCAAATTAATCAACAATTTTTCATCTCTCAACTTCTCAAATACCATTCGAATATGCATCATATACTCATCCAATGTCTTACTAAAGATCAAAATATCATCTAGGTAAACAATGACAAACTTACCTAAAAATTCTTTCAGAACCTCGTTCATGAGCCGCATGAAAGTGCTCGGTGCATTGGTTAGCCCAAAAGGCATGACTAACCACTCATATAGTCCTTCCTTTGTCTTGAAGGTAGTCTTCCATTCATCTCCTTCTCTGATCCGAATCTGATGATATCCACTCTTCAGATCTATCTTTGAGAAATACACAGCTCCACTCAAACAATCCATAATATCATCCATTCGTGGCAATGGAAACCTATACTTGATTGTGATCTTGTTTATTGCCCTAGAATCTGTACACATCCTCCATTCTCCATTCTTCTTTGGTGCTAATACCACTGGTATAGCATAGGGACTCAGACTCTCACAGATCAATCCTTTCTGTAACAGTTCATGGACTTGTCTGTTCAACTACTCACTTTCTGCAGGTGTCATTCTGTGTGCTGCCTTAGTCGGCAAACTTGCTCCTGGGATTAAGTCCATCTGATGACTGATCTTCCTGACTGGTGGTAATCCATCAGGCACATTATCAAATACAATATCATGAAACTTATTCAACAAATCTGCAACTTCTACAAGAACATCTTCTACTTCCTCTTTACCAGCTTTTGGAATTAAAGCAAAACACACATGCTCAAGCCTCATACCATCTAGGAAATTTTTTCCATCAACAAAAGTTATCCTTGCATTACCACATACCTTTTCTTCGGTCTCCTTCAATGGCTTTAGCTTATGTCGCACTCCATCCTTTGTCAGGGAATAGGTATTCGCACGACCATCATGTACAACACATCTGTCAAACTGCCATGGTCTACCCAACAACATATGACATGCATCTATAGATATGATATCACACAATACCTCATCTTGGTATCCGCCAATCTTGAACTTCACCAGGCAATGTTCATTGACCATGACCTTGTGGTCATCTTGTACGTAGGCAATCCGATATGGATGTGGTTGTTTCTGTCTCTTGAGCTTCAACTTTGTCACCATCTCTTCTGACACCAAATTGTCAGTGCTTCCACAATCAATAATCATATCACAATATTTACCTTCACACTTGCACCTGGTGTGAAACAGGCTCCTCCTTTGCTCAGGTTCATTCTCACCACTCAACAGGACTCTTCTGTTAATCAACGTTTCTCTTCTTTCAGCATCTTTAGAATTTGATGATCTGGCATCTTCATCTACATGTGCAACTCTGGCCTGGCCTTCATTTCTCCTGTTTGTTCTGCCTTGGCGCTGAGGACATTCAAATGCCCTATGACCTTCTTCTCCACAGTGAAAACATGTTCCACGGAAGCCACCTCTTCCAGATCCTTGTCCTCTTCCTCTTCCTCTCTGATCTCTATTATTCTGATCCTTGAAGTGATTGGAATTATTTCCTCACTGATTCTGACGGCTACTGGCCTCATCCTTCTTTTTCGGATCTTCATTTCGGCCACCATATGACCGTCCACCGTGACCTCTTCCATTTTGTCTGCTCTCAAACTTCTTGTTCAGCTTTTCCTTTACTTTTAAGGCAAACTGGTATGCCTCTTCAATACTATTCATTCGAACCAGATTCAGCTCCTGAATGCTTGACCTTAACCCATTAAGGTATCGGGCAACTTTCTCTTTATCAGCTTCTGCATGGCCTGTTCTGATGAGAAGTCGATAGAACTCCTCTGTATACTCCTGAACAGATCTTCCTGCTTGCTTCAAACTCAACATTTTCTTCGGTAGGTCAAGCTCATAATCAATGAGAATGAACTGTCGCTTCAATTTATCCACCATCTGATCCCATCTCGTGATTTTCTCCTTTCCCCTTCTATTTCGCTCCAACTGAATCTCTTGCCACCATATCTTCGCATGACCTTTCAGTCTGGCCTTCGCAAATTTGACCCTATCAGGATCCTCAACATCTTCATACTCAAAATATTCCTCACATTCATTGATCCAGTCGATCAATTCTTCTGGGTTAAGATTTCCAAAAACTGTAGGAACCTCAATCTTAGGTCTTTTCCCAATCTTAGAAATGGCCCGAAAAAGTCTTTCTTCCTCCTGGTTCACAATTTCAACTTCTCCTTCTTGATATTCTTCTTCAGCTTCATCCTCGCTTTCATCTCTGACATTAAGATTCATTCCTCTATGAATCTCTTCTTGCAATGCTCACACTTATCTCTGTAGCTCTCTAACCTCAGGTGTCACAGCACCAGCTCTTCTGCCACGTTCTCTTCATGGAGGCATTTTCGCGATGCGCGCTGAAACCCTAACCACGGTCCTGGTGCAAACTGCCTCACAGTTAGTGATCTATTTACACACTCAAGAAATCCCACTCTGATACCACTTGATGAAGGGTGCTCCCCTTAATACCACAAACACATAACAGAAATAGAGAAACAACAACAATAATATGCAAGAATAGAAAATTGGCTTCTTATTATCTCCACAAATGTGGAATTACAAACTTTCAGAATTACAATATACAAAGCCACATGGGCATTCCCTTACAATATTCTGTAGGACAAAGCCTCGAATCAATACCCAGATCTACTACCCAGAACTATTCTGAACTGCCTAAGACAATAATACAGCCTTCCTTATATAGGCAATTCTCCACCGCCTGCGAAGGTTCCAGAATTTTAGCCAATAAGGCCGACCAAACTTAGAATTATTTTATTTTACATTTTATTACATCATAGTCGGCTCAAGATAACCTTTGAAACCCGAACGAAAATTTTGAAGAAAATTATTTTCTGCCATTTCAGGTGGCCCAACTTTCGAAGACCATAAGTCATCACCAGTTGACCCGATTGGCTATTATAACCCCATTTCGAAAATGCCATGAAGCGCTCTATAGGCTTGAATAGTGCAAGCGCCCGTCACCCAAATTTTCAACCTCATCCGGGGCCTCTAAAGCCTTCAAAACTGAGTTCAAAGTTTTTGTACCCTGCTGCCAATACCGAAAATCTTCAATATCTTCCAATATACACTTGATTTGGCAATGAAACTTTACTGGCAGACTTATATGACCAAAATGAACCTCCAAGAAAGAAATCAGATCATTCTAAGCACATACGAAAATTACCAAAAATGGTAACTTTCCATAAATAGCAGCTCTGCACAAAATAGCCCTTATTGAATATAAAAATAGAAATATTTTTTTTTTTTGGGTGATGCAAGATTGCTCTTACACCCAGGATGCTCCTGCATCACTTCTCTAATTTTTCTTATTTTGATTTGATCTACAATTCATAGCTCTATGACCAAACTTATTACATGAATAATAGTAACCATTGAATGGTCTTACCTCTTTATAATTTCTTGCTATGTGCCCATGTTTGTTACAAGCATAACAAGTCTTGTTTACTAGCTTGCACTCATCCTTGGGTGGTTCAGCTTCTACTTCTATATGATTTCTTGTCTTCTTACCTTCTGAAGATTCTTTTGATCCTTTCTTTCTTGCTCCCATGTTATTGATCTAATTTTGTGCTTCATTGAATCCAATACCACTGGTGTCTCCTTTAACCTTTTGTGCATACAACTGTGACTTTATTAGATCCCTTCTTGTGTTTAATTTATCAATATGATTCTTTGCTTCAGTCAATTTAGATTCCACTTGCTTCTTGATGTTTTTTAATTCCAAGATTTTCATGTTAGCTTGCCTTAGTTCTTCATCCAATTGCTCAGTTTCTTTGATCTATTCTTCATAGGCTTCTTGATTATTAAGTAAATTTTCATCCAATTCTTCAATTGTAACAAGTTCCTCAGAAACCACCTCTATTATAACCACTTCGGTAGTTCATGCCTCTGCCTCTAGATGAACTTTCACCTTTCCACTCGGTCTTACCTTTATCCAAAGTTGTTTTTTTAGGTTCAGATCTACTATTTTCACCATAAGATCTACCTCTTCCTCTAGGGAATCTACCACCTCTACCTCTTTGTCTTTTCTCATGTCTCTTATTCAATTTCTCCTCATCTTTCAATGCAAATTGATAAGCCTCTTCAATGTTCTCCAATTTGACCAAACTGATTTTTTCTTGGATGGAAACTCTCAAACCATTCAGGTATCGAGCAATTCTTTCCACATCATCTTCATCATGTCCAGATCTGATATCTAGTCTATATAATTCCTTAGTATATTCCTTTATTGAGCTATCTTTCTACTTCAAACTTTGCATTCGCCTAGCTAGGTTAATTTGATAATCACAAGGTAATAACTTCCCTTTCAATTTATTCACCATTTTACTCCATACCTTGATTTTTTCTTTGCCTTTCCTCTTTCTATCCAGCTATAGATGTTCCCACCACAAGGATGCGTGACTTTCAACTTAGTGCTTGCAATTTTCACCTTCTTTTCCCCAAGTACATTTTCATATTCAAAGTAATTTTCCATCTCAGTGATCCAATCCACCAATTCATCATAATCCAATTTTCCACTATATGTAGGAGGATTAAAGTGTGGTGTAGCCTTTAGATTTGTCAAAGCTTTCAACAATCTTTCCTCACCTTGATCCATCACCAGTGTAGGTTCTACATCAACTTGTTCTTCCTCAATTTCATCATCACTAACATCTTCAAGATGTCTTCTTCTTCTCTAGGCTATTTTAACAGCTTCCAATCTAGCAACAAGTTTTCTTAACATGTCTACCAATCCTAGATCTGCATCTCACCTCCCACGAACCATCTTGAAAACCCTCTACAATTGTAAGCCAGATCACAATTTTCTACCCCACAATAATTCAACTAGGGCTTCATAAGAAGGAACCTTCAAACCTATATTCTCAAACCTAGATCCAGATCTCACCTCGCTTTGATACCACCTGATGCAAGGGAGGATGGGGAGAGGGTCCAAAGGAACACCCTAACCAGATGCACCTTGTAGAGATCAATCACCAAAGCAAAAACATAAGTGAGAGAGAGAATGCAGATACTTTCAAATATTATCTTCAATTGATTCATACATGCCAAGTTTTAAGGCCTTCCCAGTTTGGGCTAGATATTACAATCAAGTACAGAAGTCCTCCAACATGTGAGGATCTGCCAACAATCTCTAATTTTCTATCTTCTATCTTCTAACTCCAAAACTTACCCCCTAAACTCTAACCAAACAACTACATTATTAGAAGAGGCTACCAAACAAGTTGTCCTTTAGATCCACCATTAATGAAAGGGATGACTAGATCTAGTTCCACATGCTCCCTAATGATAGGTATCGACATTAAATTTGTGACCCAAATTAAATGCATAAGTCGACCTCAACAGATAAAATAAACAACTCGATAAGAAAGGAAACTGAGTGCTAGACAAGCATCACCAAGTTCCAGGGAAATTCACTGAGTGCCAAAGATATAATTGACCAACACCGGTAAACAAAGGAATCCAAGCAACATCGAACCAACTCGGTCAAAGAGGGAACTGAGAAAAGCAAAAAAATTCAAACATGTTTTTGGTGACATAGGATTGCCAAGGACCTGAGATTCTCCTACATCATATTGTTATTCCTAGAGTAACTAGTATAGCTACCTCTAGAGTAGTTACCTCTTCTACTAGTAGGTTCATCTTTCCATCCTTTATCTTGTACTGCATTGTCAGATCTGCTACTTTCTCCATAAGATCTGCTTCTACTTCTCTGAAATCTTCCACCTCTTCCTCTTTGTCTTTGTTCATGTCTCTTTGTTAATCTCTCTTCTTCTTTCAAAGAAAATTGGTATGCTTCTTCCACACTATCTATTTTTACATAGATGATCTCATCTTGAATAGATGTCCTCAAACTATTCAGGTATCTAGCCACTTTATCAACTTCATCATCCACATGTCCAGATCTGATATCTAATTTGTAAAATTCCTCAGTATATTCTTTTACACTTATGTCCTTTTGTCTCATATTTTGCATTTTTCTCATCAAACTAACTTGGTAGTCAACTAGAAGGAACTTCTTCTTCATCTTTCCAAGCATTTTCATCCATGTCTTGGTCTTTTATTTTCCTCTCTTCTATCTCTCAGTTTGCAAATGATCCCACCAAAGAGATGCATGACCTTTCAACTTTGTGACTACTATCTTAACCATCTTATTATCAGGAGTACCTTCATACTCAAAGTATTTATCCATCTCAGAGATTCAATCCAAAAGTGCATTGGTCTCAAGTCTTCCATCATAGAAAGCAACTTCAACTATAGGTCGTGGGTTAGCCTTAGAAAAAACTCTCAAGAGTTTTTCCTCATCCTGCTCAACTTCAGGTTCAGGATTAGGTGCTACTTCTTCTTCATCACTAATATCTTCAAGATGTGCACCTCTTCCCTGGGATGTCTCTACAGCTTCAATCCTAGTTGCAATCTACCTCAACATATCCATGATAGCATTATCATTTCCTCTACCTTGAACCATCTTGACAATCAGGTTCGAGAAAGATCATAACCTTTTGCAAGTTATAGTTCAGATCTTAGATCTTCCACCCTACAACCAATCCAATAAGGTTCTCCACAATCCAATCCACAAGAAAGAACCTGGCTCTGATACCACTTGACGCAAGAGAAGGATAGGTGAAGGTAGAATCAGGGTTAATTGAGACTGCTTAAACCCAAAAACATGCCTTGCAAAGAGTTACACATAGAAGCAATATAAAAACAACATGAAATCATTGAAATAACAATGGCTATGAGACAAGCAATTGGCCACAACACTGGTACAATTATATTAATCCTTCAACATACCCAGTTGTGAGGCCTTCCAGGTTTCGGCCTTATATAATGAGAATTATGAATTTAGAGTCTCAGCTCACATCTCATTCCTCTAATCTACTGTCCTCAACTAGAACTACCACCTGAACTTCCCTACTAAACAACCTAAGCTCAAAATGTATAGCCAGTAAAGCCACAAGTCGACCAGTCAGGCATTTAATTAAAATAGGTCCACTTAGGAAGAGATACCAAAACTAAAGCAAGAAATGAAAAAACATGATACGAAGTAAGATTTAGGTCCACACATGATCCAATAATAGATCCCCAACCATGCAAGAAGATCCAATTTTCTCACACGGAATCATGCAAGCCGAAATACCATATGTTTCATGAGTGAAACTGGCAAAAAATTGATGCCCAAGGAAAATTATGATAACTTCCATATCCAAATGAATTAGGATGTGTGATCTTAGGATAATGCTCTAGATTAGGTCCACATCACTTAATTAACTTTGTAAGGCAATAAACCAATAGCAACAACGACTACAAAAAAAACATCAAACTGGTACAAGAAATAGGAAATATTTTTGGTGATGCAAGATTTCTCAAGACCCAAGATGCTCTAGCATCACCTAAGAAGAGAAGAAAATTAATAAGAAATAAAGATGATGTAGATTCAAAAGAGGAAGACACAAGTCAATTTAAAGTAGTAGTAAATAAAGATCAGTCAATTGATGAGATTTCACAGGCCATAAAAGAAAAGGGAGAACTAGGTCATCCTAAAATTCATAGATATTCAACCATGAGAATAGAGGATCAAGATAAGATGGAAGAGGCTATGATCAACATGATGATCAAATTCAAGAGATTAACAATTGAATTTATAACAACATTCGACAAGAATTATATAATAAATTTTAACAAGGTAGACTTATGCTTTGAACACCGAGAAGAAAATGAGAGAAAGATCTTTGATTTTGGCAATGCCAAATCTATATGTTGAAGAGATTAAAGATACCATGAAACAATATGAAAATAATTTTTTAATGAAAGGAAGGGCATTGAAAATTGTATAGGGAAAACTTCAAGAATTTGATGAATAAAGAAAAGAAATATGGACTAAGATCCTAAAATCAAAAGCTAAAGCTGATAAAATTGCACTTGTAATTATTACTGAGAAAAGTGTAATAGGAAGAGGAAAATGTGTACAAATAGATGATGAAGTTGTTACAACACAAAGGCCAATTGAAGAGCCTATACACATCTTAGATACCGAGCAGCCAGAGGATAACACTTATGCTAAAGATTTTTATCTTGTTACACAAACTGAAAGAGAAGATACTCCAGAGATGTTAAAAATAACTGGGGAAGAAGAAATATTGATTGAAGATATCATAGGAGACCCCAATGATCAAGCTAAAGAAGATTAATATATCACTATTGCTACTGAGAACAAAGACAAAGATCAATCTACTGAGGTAGCCAAAGCACTCATACCGGGTAATTTACCTATCTTAGTACAAGCAGTTGATATAGCTACTGAGAAAAAAACCAAGGACATGCCACCCAAGAAAAAAATGGATACTACCGAAGACAAGGGTGAGGAAGCGGAAAAAGAGACTGCAAACATAGAGGTGGGTGATAAAGAAACTCGAGATGAAACCAAAGTAGATGATTCTACTACAAGCACAAGGCCACAAGCCCTAGGACCTCACACTGAGGTAATTGAAAAGGGGTGGGACAAAGAAGAAAGTGTCTCAAGTGAGCAACAAAAGTCAAATCTGGAGAAAAAGGCTCTAATTCCCTATGGTCAATCCCTGACCTCAAGAAAATAGGAAAAGAAGAAGAAGAAGAAGAAACATGGAAAAGGTCTGGTCACACTGGATGGAGTAATAGAGATACATGCATGTGACCCGAGAACGTTGGACCTAGAATCTATAAGGAGGTATGGAGAACTCTGCACCCAAAAAGTAGCTTAGGAGAAGCTGAGGCAAGAAAGAAAACACAAACAAGTGCTAGAGGATGTCAAATAAATCTTGATGCAAGTTGTACCTAATGTCAATGTGCTAGATAACTAAGAGGGGGGTGAATTAGTTAAATTAGTTATCCTACAGTCCCAAACTCTCAAATGTACTTAATCAATCTTTTTCAACAAATCAAACAACTCAGTACTTGATAAGATAACTATCTTTTTTATCATTTACCGAATACCAGTAATTTTCAAAATTGTCTTTACCGATTAATCCAGATATGAAATATGTAAAGTATGGTAGAAAAATAATCATAAAAAATAACTCATAACACAAATATTTAACATGGAAACCCTGCTAAGGGAAAAACCACCTGGGACCGGTGACCCAAAATATTTCACTCTTCTGAAGTGAGCTCAGTTAGGAGCCAACCCTGTTAAAGGTTATAAAGCACACTGTTAGGTTTGACTTGGTTAGAGGATTTATCACTAACAATTCTCATTTGACCAGCACTCACTATGGGGTCAACAAGAAAACAATTAACATTCCTTGAATTTCATATTGAAATACAATCAAGAATGTTAAGTCCACTCAGCTAAGAGATTTAGCTGTAACAATGGTTAAACTGATATATTAGTGATCTGATTCAAATACAACTCAATTTGCAAGTATTCAAATCTATGTTAAGCTCATAAAAACTATTTTGATCAATAATCAATTCACTCCATCATATCCTCCAACTTACTTCACTCGGTGTATATATATCTATGATGCTCGGTTATGCCTACAGTTCAGCTCGGTTCTATATGTAACCAATTTGATCAGGTATGCATGAAAAATGTCTTCACACAAATTCTCCTGTAGTCTCTATTCATCCAGCATAATTCAATAATGAATCTCATGTCTCTTAAATAGAAATGTAAACAGTTTTCATATCATCCATTAGATTTTGCCTCTTAATCTCCATCGTTTATTTTTTTGCTTCAAGATTCCTCGAAAGATGTGTCAATAACACATTTCAATCTCTTCCCTTCAATCATATCTAAGTTTTTTCAGTCATGGATCTTATAACAAACTTCATCTCTTACCTCAGAATCATAAGCAATTGCCAACTCATCAATTACAATCGGTTGTTATAAACATTTAATGTTTTCATCCATACTAGGTTAATATTGAATGCATCAGTGATAACTAACTCAATTATTACTATCACTCAGTATACACATGACTGACTCAATGTATACAAAAATCTTCAATTACTGACCACATTAACTTGTTCAATTCTGATCCCTTCTTCATAATAGCATAATGCAACATGATCAAGTCAACAAATTTAATGCCATAGACTCATCGATAAGTTACCTAATTTATACCTTATCCATATCTATCATATCCATCTTGTCCTTATGTAGATATCTCATTTCTTCACCATTTCTTCCTTCTACAAATGTTCAAATGTTTGTAACTATCATGATAAGTATAGTCAAGACTAGTTGACATCAATGACAACATATTGAGACAACATATTGACTGATTTAATCATCTTACATATTACTTTAACATCTTGGTGACCTCTAATCACTATCTCTTCAGTTCATCAAGTTATTCAATCAGTTGTAGATCATCAATCTCTCCCTTTGGCATTGATGGTAACACAAACAATATGAAATATGTCATAGAATACCAAATATTTTTTCTACAACTATATAGATAAATGTTGTAGCTCGGTAAGCTCTGCCTAGCTTGATATTTAATATGTTTAATCACTACATTACAATAAAAAAATTCCATGCAGACTCTCCCTATGGATTTTATCTTCTCCATTTCTTTGATTCTTTCTCTCCCTATAGTGGATAGATGTTTCATTTTCCATTCTCTTTTTCACGTTCTTTCGCACATATATTTTATTGAAATTTCTCTCCCTAATATTTCATAGAAATCTCTCTCCCTTTGAAAACAATGCCAAAAGAAAATAAAAATCTCTTCAGTAGCCAAATAGTTTCTCTGTTGTTTGGTCCAGATCAAGTACCTTCATGTACTGATATGTAGTTCTCTATTCTAGCTTCTCCAATCTTTCACAACCTTAGGAATCCTAAAGTGTGAGCTATATGCATCAACATGATTAGTTTTCTGATAAAGTGCAGGTTAGTGCAACCTCCTGATCACCTTAGTGACCAGTAGACAAGGGATGGATGCCTAGTCTAGTCCTCAAGTACTCAAAAGTGTCCTTTGGTAAGGGCTTTGTAAATATATCTGCAAGTTGTTCCTTAGACTTCACAAATTTCAGCTTCACTTATTTTTCTTGCACTTTTTCCCTCAAATAGTGATACTTAATAGATATGTACTTTGTTTTTTAATGCATCACCAGATTCTTGGAAATGTTTATAGCACTTGTGTTGTCACAATATATAATCACTAGATCAGTGATCACCTCATTCATGCCTTACAATAGTTGTTTTATCCATACAATATTTGAACAATTAGTAGCAGCAACAACATACTCTGCTTCATTAGTAGACTGAGAAATACATGCTTATTTCTTACTTATCCATTTCACAAGTCTTTCTCCCAAAAAGAATGCTCCACTGATTGTACTTACGGTAATCAATGTTTCCAGTCCAATCTACATCAGTGTAAACCTGTAGTTCAAATTTGCCTTCCTTCTTGTACCATAAACCATAATCTTCAGTTTTCTTAAAATATCTCAAAATCCTTTTAACAGAAGTCATATGTGATTCCTTAGGATTAGAAGAAAATATTTCTATAATCCCAATTGCATGTGCTATATCAAGCCTACTGTGTACCACATACATCAGTTTTCCAATCATTGATCTATACAATGTATGATTTATCTTGGTTGATTCATCATCTTTTGTTAGTTTGCATCTGCTAACCATAGGTGTTCCAACTAGTTTAGAATCTTCCATTCCAAATGTCTTCAATACTTCCTTGATGTATTTTGATTGTGTGATGAATAGCCTATCATTTTGTTTTATAATCTGCAAACCTATAAAGAATTCAATCTCTCCAAACATTTACATCTCAAACTCTTTTCTCATTTCATCAGCAAAAGATTTTCAAAGATTATCATGTCCTCCAAATATTATATCATCAACAAAAATTTCAGAAATAAGTATATTATCATCAGTTCCATCTTTCAAATATAAATTACTATTGTCACTTGTCCTCACAAAGCCAATACTAATAAGATAAGCATGTAGTCTTTTATACCATGCTCTCGATGCTTGTTTCAGTATATACATTGCTTTGTGCAATCTACATACCATGTTCTTCTATTTTGGATCAACAAAACCTTCAATTTGTTCTTTGTAGACCTCTTCCTCAAGTATCCCATTCATAAATGTTGATTTCACATCTATTTGATAAAATTTAAATCCTTTATGTGTAGCATATGCAAGTAATATTCTAACTCCTTCAAGTCTTGCTACTGGTGCAAAAGTCTCACCATAGTCAATTCCATCTTCTTGTGCATATCCCTTACAAACAAGTCTTTCTTTTTTTCTATTCACTTCACCATTCTCATTCAACTTGTTTCTAAATATCCATTTAGTACCAATCACATTTTTATCACTTGGTCTAGGTACCAATGTCCATGTTTGGTTTTTCTCTATTTGTTCAATTTCTTCATTCATTTCCTTAATCCATTCTTCATTCTCAAGTGCATCTCTAACATTCTTAGGCTCAAATTCACAAACTAAGCATGTGTTATGTCTTAACTTACTTCGTGTCATCATGCTAGCTTGTTTGTCTCCAATAATCAGGTTTTGTGGATGGTGTCTTGTAACAAATCTTGTCAGTACTTGTTCTCTTCTTTATTCATCACTTAGTTTAGGTTCAATTTCTTCCTCGGTAGCATCTTCTTGTTTCTTGGTTTTCATTTTCTGATTCTTGGTAGCATTTTCATGTCACTCGGTAGACTCAGCCTAGGGCTTGGGTAGATAGTCTGGATGCTCAATATATGTAAACCTACCATAGTCTTACGGTTCCTTCCTACTTTCTTCATCATTTTTCTCAGCAAAATCATCAAATTTCACATTAGCACTTTCAATAATTTTGTTAGTATCCTTGTTCAAACATTTATAAGCTTTTCTCTTAGTAGAATATCCTAGAAATATTCCTTCATCACCTTTAGAATCAAACTTACCATTTCTATCATCTTTCAGAATGTAACATCCGCTTCAAAAAATTTTGAAATAACTTACATTAGGTGTGTAGCCAAACTATAACTCATAAGGTGTCTTATTTGTGTCTTTCTTTAGTTGAACTTATTTCAAGGTGTATACAACAGTTGTAACAGCTTCTCTCTAGTACATTTGTGCAACATCCTTTTCGATCATCAGTGTTCTGGCATAGTCAACTATAGATCTATTCCTTCTTTTTGCAATACCATTTTGTTTTGGTCTCCTCTGTGCAGAAACCTATCTTGTAATTCCATGCTCATTACAAAAGTTAGTGAATTCAAAAGAAATAAACTCACCTCCTCTATTAGATCTTAAGCATTTTAAATCTTTCCCAGTTTCCTTTTCAACTTTAGCTTTATACCACTTAAACAATTTGAAAGCTTCAGATTTCTCCTTCAAAACCATAAATGTCATCATCCTAGAGTAGTCATCAACAAATAAAATGAAATATTTTTTACCATAATAACTTCGGGTTCTCATAGGACCACATAAGTTGGTATGTACCAATTACAAAAGACCTTTAGAAGAATAGTATTTTCTTTTAAAACTAGATTAAGTCATTTTCCCTTTCTGACATTGATTGCACATGACATGGTCAGGTTTAGTTAGACTTGATAAACCTCTAACTCTTCTCTTCTTACTGATCTTAACCATGTTATGAAAATTCACATGACATAGTCTCTTATGCCACAACCACACATCTTCATTTCTAGCCAACTAAAAATTATTTTTAGCATTGTCAAGATAAAATAGATTACCTTTGGATTGTTCACCAGTACCGACCAAATTTTTGGTTTCATCATAAATCTTCACCTTTCTACTTTCAAAGTAACTCGGTGACCTAAATTATTCAATTGTGCTACACTCAATAGATTATAATTAAGTCCTTTCACCCAATATGCATTCTCACATCTAATCTTATTGTTCAACAAGATAGATCCCTTTCCTTTCACTAAAAAAGGTGTATCATTTCCCATTTTAATAGATCCTCCATTGTAATGTTCAAGGTATTCAAATTTTTCCTCATCACTAGTCATATGATGTGTACAACCACTATCAATAATCCATGTATCATTCTTGCTAACTTTAGATATAAGTGTTGTTTCAATATACCTTTCTTCTTCTTCCGAATCCTCTTTCATTGCTACGAACACTACCTCAATGTCTTCATTAATGTTGGTGTCAGTATCAACATCATCATCTCCAACAAGGTAACATGCCTTCTTGCCTTCATCTTTGTAGTCTCAGTTGTTTCTTATGTCATACTGTCAATTTCCTCCGTGTTCTCAGTGGTCTCTTCTATCGGACTTTATTTCTCCAAATATGTCATTGTCTTTTTCATCATCTTTCCTATTAGGACATCTAGCAACAATATGACCAATCTCTTTATAATTAAAACATGCTAGAGGTAACTTTCCTTTATACCTTCCTTTACCTTTCTGCAGTCTCCTAGCCATAAGTGCTTCAAGCTCATCAATTCCATCTTCACTGTCACTATCACTTTCATTTCTTATGTTATGTTTACTGCTAGACTTACCAATCTTCAAGGATGACATAAATGTAGACTCAACACTCAATGCAATACTATTATCATAGTTATTCATCTCAAAAGAAGTCAACTTACCAATTAAGCTATCAATTGTAATAACACTACCCAGTGTGGATCTCATTTCATGAATAGAAGATATTCTAATAGCATAGACAGGAATCAAGGTTCTAATAATTTTACTCACAACAGTGTCTTCATCAATAACACCTCCTTCTCCTTGAATAGCATTGACCACCTCCTTGATTTGGTTAGAGTATTGTATACTGTTTGCACCTTCTTTCATCTTCATATCATCAAATCTTCCTCTAAGGATTTCATCTCTAGCTCTCATCACATTTATATCTCCTCCATGAACTAGTGCAAGCTTCTCCCACATTTCCTTTGTTGTAGTGCATGCTTTGACATCTTCTTATTCTACATCAGATAGGGTAGCAACAATCTCTATCATTGTCATGTTGTGTTCATGTCTATCTCTTAGCTGATCAACTGTCAAAGGTCCAATAGTCAATTGTATGTAGCCATTGTCTAGAAGATGAAGAGAAGATTCTCCAATTCGAGATATGTGCAGCCTCATCCTACTTTTCCATGTCAAGGAGTTATCTTTTTTTAGCTTAGGTACCTCCCTTTTATATATCTTGTGATCTTTAGCTCAAGTCCTTGAAACTTTCCTCCAAGAAACCAATATGCTCTGATACCAATTGTTGAATAAATCAGAGGGGGGATGAATTAGTTAAATTAGTTATCCTATAGTCAAAAACTCTCGGATGTACTTAATCAATCTTTTTCAACAAATTAAACAACTTGGTAAGATAAGATAACTATCTTTCTATTCATTTACTGAATACCAATAATTTCCAAAACTGTCTTTACCGATTAATCCATATATGAAATATGTAAAGTATGATAGAAAAACAATCATAACAAATAACAATATAACACAAATATTTAATGTGGAAACCCTGATAAGGGAAAAACTACTCGGGACCAATAACCCAAAATATTTCACTCTTATGAAGTGAGCTCAATTAGGAGCCAACCCTATTAAAGGTTACAATGCACATTTTTAGGTGTGACTTGATTAGAGGATTTATCACTAACAGTTCTCCTTCAACTAGCATTCACTATGGGGTCAACAAGAAAACAATTAACATTCCTTGAATGTCATATTGAAATACAATCAAGAATGTTAAGTCCATTCAATTAAGAGATTTAGCTATAACAATGGTTAAACTGATATGGTAGTGATCTAATTCAAATACAACTCAATTTTCAAGTATTCAGATCTATGCTAAGCTCATAAAAACTCTTCTGATCAATAATTAATTCACTCCATCATATCCTCCAACTTACTTCACTCGGTGTATATATATCTCTGACGCTTGGTTATGCCTGCAGTTCATCTTGGTTCTGTCTGTAACCAATTTGATTAGGTATGCATGAAAAATGTCTTCACGCAAATTCTCATGTAGTCTCTATTCATCCATCATAATTCAACAATGAATCTCATGTCTCTTAAATAAACGTGTAAACCATTTTCATGTCAGCCATTAGATTTTGCCTCTTAATCTCCATCGTTCATTTTTCTACTTCAAGCTTCCTCAACATATGTGTCAATAACATGTTTCAATATCTTCCCTTCAATCATCTCTAAATTTTGTCAATTATGGATCTTATAACAAACTTCATCTCTTACCTCAGAATCATAAGCAATTGCTAGCTCATCAATTATAGTCAGCTATTATAAAAATTTAATATTTTCATCCATACTCAGTTAATACTGAATGCGTCGGTGATAACTAACTTGTTTATTACTATCACTCAGTATACACAAGACTGACTCGATGTATACAAAATTCTTCAATTACCAACCACATTAACTTGTTCAATTCTGATCTCTTCTTCATAATAGAATAATGCAACATGCTCAAGTCAACAACATAATGTCATAGACTCATCAATAAGTTACCTAATGTATACCTTATCCATATTTGTCATATGCATCTTGTCCTTATGTAGATATCTCATTTCTTCACCATTTCTTCCTTCTAAAGATGTTCAAATGTTTGTAACTATCATAATAAGTATAGTCAAGACTAGTTGACATCAATGACAAAATATTGACTTATTTAATCATCTTACATATTAATTTAACAACTTGGTGACCTCTAATCACTATCTCTTCAATTCATCAAGTTATTCAATTAGTTGTAGATCATCACAATGTTGATGAGATTACTCCCATCATTGACCAACTCGCATTACTTACCGAGCACATCAACTCTCCTACCACCGATGTAGAAAAGAAGATTGAGGAAAGAGAAGAAACAAAGATTCAATACAAGATCACAGAGAAGATCAACCAAGTAGTGGAAATTCACAAAGTGAAGTTATCCGAAACAGTAATAGAAATCGAAGGTATTATTTAGAAAATACTTACTATTTTAAAAAATCTTTGCACTATAGATTCATTTACTATAGAAATAAATGCAAAAATGAAGAATTTAGATGAAGACCTTATTAGCCCACCATTTGTGCTTAAATTTGATTCATGTTTTCATTTTCCTATCAAGTCCAAGTATCCTCTGTCTTCTTGGTTTTTGTCCCTCAACAACCATTGGTTCAACCAAAAATCAGTCGTTTCAAGTCATTTTAGGCCCTTGTCAATATTTTTCCCCTTTCCTTTGGATTTCTTGAACCCCTTGAACCTTTGTGAACTAAGATCAAGGGAGTTCAAGAAGGTTAAACGCACCCGAGTCATGTCCAAGACTTTTAAAACTGACAATTTTCTAAGTGTTTTGCAATTGCTGAAAGAAGGAAATATTGAACACGCAAAAGAAAAAAGGCATAAATTTTATGAGTGTGATGAATCACTTTGACCTTTGTTCAAAGTAGTTTGACAGTGTTCAATAGGTACATTTGAGTTTGGAACAAAATATTCTCTTTGGAATATTCTGTGAACCTCTTGACTAGGATGAATTTTGTTCAGAAGGTGCAAAGGCATTCAGAGCCTCCATCAAATATTGGGAATGATGTGTGAAATGATGGTTAATTAATGTTAGATCATCCAAATATCTTGTTTTACCTAGAGGTGGCACTCACATGCATTAAGTTCTATTGTGCAAGTGTCAAATCTCTATTAAGTCGTATCATGGGACTTAATTCTGAACTTAATGCCGTGTTTAGCTTCTCACCATTTAAAAGAGAATTTGTAATCATTTTTAACCCCATCTCTATTATTTCAAGTAATTGGAGAAGCATAACAAGTTTTAACATTAATGAAGTTGGTTTACGAATTTGAGGTTAGTTCAGTTCTTTTCTGCTTCTGTCTGAATTTGTGAAGCTGTGAGTTTACCCTAACTCCCCATTCTAGTTTTGTGGATTTTTTAGCTAATAAATCATGAAGTCAACCATGCATATTTTTATAAATATTTTCAGTTTAGCATGCGAAGTTCCAATTATCAATGATACTGATTTGCATGGGATAGATTTAGACAAATTGAAGGAAAGATTATCCAGTAATGTGGGTGAGCCCTACATTATTGAAATTTTAAGCAGTGGCTTGCTAGAGGCAACAACTTGTCCACCCATAGCTCATTGTCCTGAATTAGTTAGAGAATGCATAGAAAGATATGACCCCATCTCAGAGACCATTAAAAGAAGAAATGGTGAAACCCTTTTGGCCATAAATAGGGAGATGATTGCATTAGTTTTTAAGATTCCTGAAGAGAGTTTCATAGATTTCTCCCCCACTCTAGCCATTGTAAAATTTAATGAAGATAGAGAGAGGCATAGAAACAATATAGAAAAATACTGGTTATTGAAACCCCAAAAAGGTGGTTCCAGGCTGCCTAAACATCCTAATAAAGACCATGCGAAGCCACATGTACATGATATTATGCTCCTACTTCATAGAGCTAGAGGTTCATCTGAGGCATATGATTTTGGAGAATGGATTTACTATTATGTGTAGATTATTTTAAATGGGAGGTAGCAGTTGGACTAGAGTGAGCTTATCGCAAACTCGATGAGGGAACAACTTAACATGGTTCAACTTTTAGGATAGAATTTATTTATGTCCTCCTATCTAATTTATTTTCTTGCTTGTGTTTGGGAAGTCAAGGGAATTCTACATGAACCATCTATGGAAGGTATCACCATATATGATTATTACCCTCTTCTTCAAAAGGGAAAAGCTCTACAAGATTTCAGGAAGGTTCACGATGTTTTTTTGGGAAAGTTTTATTTTGAACTATCTGGCATGGGTAACAAAATGATTTCTGAAGATGCCCAAGCTTTGGTCAAAAGGTATGGCCTTTTCTACATCCATTTCCCATGTTTTAGTTACATTAGGATCAGTGGTTTTAAAGAAGAACCTATTAAACTTCCAAGGTTCTATTTAGATTTCTTTGTACTAACAGAGATCTATAGGCAACTTTCAGTGGTGGTCAAAAAGTCTCAACCAAAGAACAAATGGGAGGATTTATTTCCCATCAAATTAGGAATCCTTCAATGTAGTTCAATGTCAGACCAGTAAGCATTGGAAGTGATATGTGGAGCTTTGATTTTCAATATTACACTAAAAGGAAGGGTTATGACAATAAAGGATTTGTCAAGAGTTTAGGTTCAAGAGCTCACCCACCTATCCCACATTTAGAAGACTTTTAGGAGGATTTTTAAATGAAGCAAAGGTGATAAGAAGAGGGCACTCAAGGATTTTTATTTCTCAAATTATGACCTTGCAGATAAAGGTAAACAATGAGGTTTAGAAGAAGATAGTTCTGATCTCTTTGAGCCAAGATTCTCAGAGCTAGATGAGATGGTAGTGGTCAAAGTAAATTGGGAAAAGTAAGAGGAAGACAATATTCATCAAAGAACCAGGGGAGTCCCGAAACTCACAAAAAATTAGATTAAGAAAAGAAAAATGATGAAGCTCCAGGGGCTCAATATTATTAATAATAAAAAGACCCCATTGAGTTCACCATGAATTATTTATGACTCCTCTTGTACCATTGATGATGTAGGTAAAGGTAAAAAATCCTCAAGTTAGAAATCCTCAACTTCTTCAACTCTTGCTCAACCTCCACCCAGGTTCATGAGGTCACAAAGAAGATCCTAGACAAAGAATAAGATGGACAATGATGCATTAGTACTTGTTGACCTTGAGAAATAAAAGGGGGGAGAATCACATACCCAGATCTTGTAAATTGAAGAAATGGACACAGACATTTTTATCTCAAGAACTTAAATACAAAGCCTTTGAACACCCCTACCAGAGGAGTGGAAGAAAAATCCGCACCAAGTTCAACTCCCAAGTTATTAACCACGACTATCAAAAAGAGATGTAGTCTATTTCATGTATCTCTTCCGATAAAAGATATGGTTGCTAAATATATAGATAAGACACCTAAGCACAAGAAGGCCAAAACTAAGGTTAGACTCACAACTAACATGAAAACTAGCATGTGGACAGGTGAAATTGTAGCCTACAAACCAAGGGAAGAAGACAAGGAGCCTTCTATGTAGGATTTTGAAATCACTAAGGTGCAACTAGGTTTCATGGATCAAGAAGCCAACAATAATCTTTTCAAACAATCTTCTCAGGAAATACTCACTCGATCTGAGAAGGATGGCAAGGAGAAAAAGGAGTTGAAGCAGACTGTCAGAGTTTTGGCCGAGTTCATTGATACTTTTAATTATTTTGGTACACTTCCAATAGCTTAAACCCCACACAATTTTGATCCTGCATCTCCCAAAAATAAGAAGCTTTTGAGCCATATCCAATGAGGAAAATCATTGGTAAATGTAGTAGATGATTGGATTGGTAATGTTATTAAAGATGGATGAAAATACATCAAAGATTTGAGGAATTTACACCTTGATTAACGGGCCCTGATTGGGGAGGTTCAAAACCAAAATTTGCAATGGGAAATAGAGGATAATAAATGGGGATTCATACTTAAGAAAAGTATTTGAGTGGAAAAGTATGGAACTCTCAAGTTATTAATAGAATAATCACTCAAATTGGTATGAGACGAATGCCAATTTTTTCGTTCTAAAAAAGATAGTTCAATGGAGAATGTCGATCCTCAGATTTGTGATAGCTAATATGAAAGGCTAGGAGTATGAACTTGGTCACATATAGGTGAATCTAGAAAGTATAAACAAGGTAGTGAACCTGACCTTCGACTGGAAACCAGGCATTTGCGGGCTTTAAATAGAAAAATCCATCAAAGCATTCAAGAAAGACATGGACTCATAGAAGAACAAAGAGGACTTCACTACAACAGATGTAATACGGTTAGCTCAAGTTGAATCAATTCTATACCTAATCTCATACCAAATGCCTACCTATACTGAAAAGGTATTGAAGCTGAAGTGGGAGAAGGAAGCCACCATAACCGAGATCCTCATTTTGAAAAATCCAAACTCGAACATGGTGTAGGAACTGATAACTATTCATACTGCCTGGAAAAGAACCCATGAATTTGACGAGGAGGACATGTAACTTACTAGTGGAGCTGATTATCTTCTTTAAAATTTATTTTATGTTTTAGAAACTTGTTGAGGGACACGTGTCCTAAAACTCCGTTGAACTTAATTAACTGTTGAAGGGAGGTTGGGGTTTTAGGGAGACCTCCCATATTTTTTGGTTGGACATCTATTTAGTAGCATAGAAAGATAGTAATAGGGGTTCGAATATCTTAGAGATAGATACTATTTTATTTTGGTTGGTAGTTGTTTTCTAGAAAGATAATTTCTGATAATACAGTTTTGAAAGCAAGAAAATTGGAAATCTTGATGTCTTTGCTGCATTAAAAAGATATAGTGTTTCAAAGTTTAAATCTTTGTGTTTAAATTTCATGGGATGGTATTTCTTTGAGAATATTAGTTCATGTGAAAAATAGTCTTACAATTTTCTCATGTTGAATCCGTGCCTTTGGAGATTATCCTTCCTTTAGTATTTGATGCTCTATGTTAAGATGAATTAATAGAAACATTACTTCCTGTTGATCTATCTTTGAAATTGAAGTTGGTGTTTTGGTAAAGAACTTTGCTTTTTTGTTGATTGTTTTCATTTTTCTAAATGGTTGATGATATTAGGAAACTTTGAGTTCCTATGTTTGATAATTGGAAATGATTCTAAATGTGCCTCCCATCCAAGAATGAATAGGTAGCCTTAAGTGATTTTTGGTTAAAAGTACATGTTGTGTAACAAAATAGATCATTCATTGAATAGTTGTTGAAGGGAGTTGTACCTTGTAAAATAACTCTGAGGGAAGTGATAACTTTACACTTACCCAACTATTGTGTGAATAAATTGTCTTCTAAGCGGGTAATAGAGTAGTTTATTAAATTAAAGAAAGAAGGCAAAATTTGTTCACCAACAGACTTGCACAAAAGTGTTGAAAGCTTGGTAATAAAATCCCATGCATTCAAACTTCATTATACAAAGGTTAAACATATACAAGGGTTAAGAAATGAATTTAAAAGAGAAGATGATATAATAAAGGATCAAATAACTGAGCTATAGGCTGATTTATTACCACACATAGAGGTGATGCAAAGGCATGTTAAGAAGGTAAAGGAATTAGTTTCCACCCCCGAATCATCAATTGTAGATCATATTTTTGATATGCATGCCCAGGTAGGCCTAGAAAAAATTTCTCTAGAGAGTCTGAAAGAGGAATGGGGAAACCTCTTGGCCAACCTTAAGAAAACCCACCAGAACATTTTTGACAAGCTGTGAGTATACATTTCTAGCATTAATATCAAAAAAGAGGGAAAACTATATGTATATAGTATGTTTACCGAGAGCATATAGACAGGGGGAATGTACAAATATTTTGAACTATACAAGTTTTGAAAATATTTTGATTATGACATACATATGTGTTTTTGTCACTAATGCCAAAGGGGGAGAATGTTATACATAATTACATTATAAGTTGTCATTAGTGTCACACATATAGTTGGTAAAAGAAGAAAATGGACTAGTCGGTCAAAACACCAAGTATAGTAACCGAGCAGAGCACAAAGAAGAATGACAAGGTAATTGAGCATAGTCTTGACTGAGCACATACACCAAGCCAAATGATTATTGAGTACATGGAGTACAGTTATAATTGAGCATTCATATTTATCGAGGAACAATATTTTACCAAGACAGAGTTACAGTATTTACCGAGTAATATAGGAATGATATAGAAGTTTGGTATGGCACATAAAACAAGGAAAATGGTTTATACCAAGCTAGAAAATGGTTTACATAAATTAAGGTAAAGATTTATTGGAGATGTAACAATTGATTGGTGATGATCCCTATGCAGTTTTTCTTTAGCTAATTCATATGGATCATAGATCTAATGTTTTCTAGATGATTCCATAACCCTAATTAGGTCAAATCTTTATGATATAAGAATTGTCAAGATATCAGATTGTATTAACACACATGAGAAGTAGCCACCTACAGGAGACATCTGAAGATCAGATAGGCTTATGATATTAAATTTTTGATAGAATATTCAAGGAATATATTAGAGGCAGACCAAAGGCTACCAAGCAATATTTTAAGGACAAATCTATCACAGAATGGTGATATTAGTTAAAGAGATAAGCATATTTGATATTAAGAAAATTAAGTTGCTACATCCAGATCAATTTACTATTACTTTCTAACAATTGTGGTGGACAAATATCTTAACAGAGTAGACCTAACCATCTTTTGTAAATCTCTTAACCGAGTGCACACTTAACAGTATTGCTTAAATCCTCTAACAAGTTAGATCTTAATAGGTCTTAAATGTTACTCCTAATAGGTTAAGATCATCATAAGTGATCAAAATTGTAAGCCCTAATAGGAAAACTTTATTATTGTAGTAGTGAAGCTTTGTGGGTGTCATCCCCGCCATAGTTTTTACCTTCTAACAAGGGTTTTTGTGATACCAAAATACATGTGTCAAGTGTATGAAGTTTCATGAATGTTTACTTATTATATTAGAGTCATTTCATATTTCAGTTATTTTATGAAAATGATAATATGACAGTCGATTAATGAGAGACATTATCTTAAGGAAAAAGATCAAAAACAAAATTAGGGTTATTGATTCACCCCTCCCCTCTCAGTAACTCACCTTTCCATAATCCCCACAGTTATCATCAAATTGTTTCAACAAGATCTCACACAGATCTACCTTCATGTCTTTCTTCACAATCTTGTAAGCTATATCAACAGATCCACAAGGTACATTGTCTACCTGAGATGACTGGAAGATTTGGTGGGATAATATATTTCATGTGAATCTTAACTCAGGATCATCGACAGTACAAAAATTCAAACCTCTTCCGTCCCATTTAGCTTGAATAAGCTCACAAAGTTTTTTCTTATCTATTTTCTTATGAGCTCTCAGTCTATCACTGATTGGATTACCTTTTACAATATGTAGTACATCTTTGTGATTTTAATAGGTGCATCAAGCCACATGAATTGATCATGTACTCAGCTCAAATAATCCTCATCCATTCTTGCTTGAATATAGTTAGAACATGCATGGAATGAACCAAACCCTTGGTCTCCAAATGCTTATGTTCATCCTTAAACTTCCCATTTACACATAAATTCTGATAGGATGTGTCAATCTTCGCTTGGAAAATGTCCTCTATCTTGTAATGTATGAAGGAACGAACATCTTCAATCAAAATAACTCTCAGTGGGATCAAATATAGGGCTCCAAATTTATCATTTTTAGTTGCTACAGCTAGTGGTAGCTTATACTTTGGATTGACAGGGTTAATCTTCTCCACAACAACAAGATTTTGTACTTTGGGTGCCATTGTTTCACAAATTAATCTCTTGACTAGTAGGGTTTTATTTGAATGATGACTCAGTTTCATTAACATGGATCGAGAAAATGTTAGTATTATCTTGAATGTGCTTGATAATGATATGATTTTCTTTATTGATCGCTTGAATGCTCTAAGAGGACTTGTATCTACACAGTGCTCAAATGCTCGTGAAAGTGTAGGGTGAAAAATGAAATATCAAGGGGTCTATTTATAGTTTTTCCTTGATTGGGGTTTCCAACAACTATAATTTTATCATTAAATTCTCTTTACCGACTCCCTTTTCCACGATTACCAAATACACTTTCCTTTCACCGAATGGAATAAAATAACATATACTCTTACCGATCCAAATATGAAATGTCAACTTCGCAACCTATATCCAAATGCATCTTAATATGATAATATGGATCTTTGCACAAATGTTAGGAAATGATTTAAGATAGAATTTTTAGTTATCATCTCCTACACATACCTTTGATCGATTAGGTGAAGATAGGTGCACCCGATCTAGAGGATGAGGTGCCAATTCCAGTTTCATCATCTTGAGACTTTCTTCTCCATGTTCTATTCATCTAATCTCTTATCTCTTCAACATTAACTTGGGTAGTTTCACTCAATTGTTCCTCAGTTGGAGATTTTCCTTGGTACCTATAGTCTTTGGCTAGGTGACTGACCTTGTGACAATGAAAACAAGCTATTCCAAAATTTCTCCATGATCTTCTATTTTTCCTTCCATACATCAAAATATAATTTTTTGTTGTTTCCAAATCTCCCACATGTAGTACATGTAATTATTGTATTGTAGTCCCATGCTATAGTTGATCCTTCTCGGTTGTTTGCAGTATTCTGTCAGTTAGGTACCCATTTCACATTCTTTCTTTGTGACCTATATTCTTCTGACTTGTGACCATATTTGTTTCAATTATTGTAGTAACCATTGAATCATGGCTTCCTTGAATTGTTAGCAGTCCTTGATCTACACTCAAATATTTTATGACCATACTTATTACAATTATAACAATAACCATTAAACTTAGGAATGCTCGATGGATTATCTCTTTTGCTCCTGCAAACATTAGTTGTATGAACTAGTTTTCCACAATGATAGAAAGTAGGCTTCTTTGTCTTAGGTGGGGTAGCAACATCTTGGTTGGCTGCTTGATTTGAGGACTCTCCCTTCTCGGTGGTGTTTTTTTCATTACATATAAGTCTAGTAGTATCTCTTAGTTGTCTCTGACCTCTTAGTTTTTCATCCAATATCATCAATGTTTCTTCATTCCTTTTCCACACTTCATTTGCACCCTTTTTAGATTTTAGTTCATTCTTCAAATGTTCATTTTTTTATCTCAGTCCAACAATCTCTTTAACTTTTCTTGCAATCTATAGATTAGCACCAACTAGTTGGTCTAACATATTGTAGTGAATTTTTGTCAACCTCAGCATCTCCCCATATTTCTCATTCAGCCTTGTATTCATGTGTCTTCTTTCATCTTCAACCATTCTTTTATCATCCTTCATTTTTCCTTTTTGTTCTATGACTTCACACATTCTTACCGATTGAGCTTCTTGTTCTCTTTTTAGTGGTTTTACCTAATTAAAAGGTTTTTGTTCTTCTCAGTCAGTTCTAATATTGTAGCTTTAGATTCATCAGACATACTTCCCTCTAATAGTTCTTAAAGTTCTTCAACTTGATCTTGTGTATCCTTCAATTGATGTGCTAGCTCCTTTCTCTTGTTGAGTGAATGCTTCAGTTTCCTCGTCAATTCATCAATCTGGTCATTATCCATCCTTAGTTCCATGATCATGTTATCAATCACCTTTTCATACCTATATATTTCCATCTCTTCAAATCTTTCTGCTCAAGCAGTTAAACTTTTGAATAAGATACTTTTCTCTGATACCAATTGTTGGATTAATTATGGAAAGATAAGTACAGAGAGGGTAGGGGTGAATCAGTACTCCATAAACTTTTAACTAACTTTCTTAACCATTCCCCATATTCATAACTTTTCATATAACAACATAATTTAACTTATAAAGTAATATCATGAGACACAACTCATGACACATTGATTTTGGTATTGCAAAAACCCTTGTTAGAGGAAAAAAACTGAGGGGATGACACCCACAAAACTTCACTACTGTAGTAAAAATTCTACTCAGTTAGAGCTACAATGTTAGCTATTTATGATAGCTTACCCTGTTAAGTCTACCTTGCTAAAGGATTTTACAACTCTAATCTAAGAGATGTACCCTGTTAAAGGATTTACAATAGTTAAGGATCCACTTGGTTAAGAGATTTTATAATTCTAATTACAAACTTAATCAGTAAAAAAAAATTTTGTAATACTTGCATCAACTTATTCTTATTAGACTCAATATGCTCAATAACAATTTACCTCATACTATTCTTCTCTCACAATATCAACTTTGTACTCGGTAGATTCAACTTTGTATCACAATCACACTCTTCTCTTTACTTCTCTATTACTTGGTGGCTTCTTTTCTCATCACCTTCAAACTTATCTCTGAATGATCATCACCTACTCTCTGCAACTTCTCCTTCGCATCATACACTCTCGCTATGATTTTCACATTCTGGTCCATTTTATACTCAATTCTAGAAGTGGTGGAAATATTCTAATATCATCTCCTTAAGAGGTGCTAGCATTGGTTACTTCTCCAATGCATATATCACATTGAATTCTCATTAGAAAATCTCACCATGTAATCATCCACAATCATTATATTTAAATCTCCAATTTTCTATCAAACAAACTCCTCAAAATTTGTAAACAATTTTCTGCTCAGTGTCCATATTCAATATATCTGTATATTTTCCTTGTGTCAGCCTATGATGCTCAGTAATACATTTTTCTCTTGCTTTGTAGCATGTGTCTTCTCTCGGTTCAGTAGATGTTGTAGCTCGGTACTACTCGGTGTTTGGTGCTCAGTTTTCCTTGCTCTACCTTGCTCGATGTCTTGACTTCTTTTGCCTCTACTGAAACTGTCTTTCCTTTATTTCCTTTTACTGACTAGCATAGTTGTTTTACCAACTAGACTATCCTTCTTTACTAAATGACTTTGGCAATCTATATGACTTAATCATAACTAATGACAAAAAAGTAACTCTATAGGAGTATCAATATATATATGTATATATATAATACTTCTTTTTGAGTACTTTATAATTAGGATTATTTGGCATCCAAATAGGAAGTATATTAGTTGATATTTCTTGTAATTGATAATGTGGAAAAATAAGTTAATTATTAATTAATATATTTTATTGATTAATAATTAAGGAAATTTGTTTTATTTTCTAAATTGAGAATTTTTATGAAATTATATTATTTTCAGTAATTATTAAATTTGGGATCAATTTATTTTAAATAACATTATAAATTGATCTCCTTGTTATTGGAATTTAATTTGAAAATGTAATTATAGTTTTATTAGTGATTATTGTAATAAATTACTTTGTGTAATGGTACTTTAAAAATTAGTTTATTATTATTAAATTCTTATGAATGTGTTCCTTTTGCATTATGGGTTAGAGAGAATCTTTATTTGTTATCCTTTTAGGATTGTTACCAAAGGCGGGGTTAGGGTTAATGTGTTATGTTTGTTTTCCTTGTATACTTTTGTGCCATTTGATTTTGTTATAACCCAACCTTTTGGAAGCTTTGATTTTATTATGATGGAAATTGATTATTTATGTTCCTATGATACTTTGGAACTAGGTTTTGAGGTTATTATTCATGATGATCTATGAGATATGTTTTGGGATTTATAAACTTAGGGTATGTTATTTAGGCATTAAAGGGGAAGTGGCTTGCTTTGGAGGTGCCAAAGACTAGAAGTGGCTACCTGGGTATCCTTAGTAGGTTACTTAAATAAGTGATAATATAATACATTAAATGGGATTTTAAAATGGATTAATAAGATAATGGATTCCTCACCCATGCCTTGAGTGCTAGTATAGGCTAAGGATAAGAGTGGGAGAAGATGTTTTCCCATCTAGTAGTGGCAGTGAGTTTTGGCATGATCAGTTATCCTTGTCTATATGAGAGGATTTCAGGTTCCACATATGATCACACTTGGGAGTCGGATTCTAGTGAGATCATTTCAAGGGGTTGACATATTTGATGACACCTTCCTGATTTCATCTTAGGTTTCCTACGTGTGTTGGTTGCCTTAGGATTAGTATGTGTACCTTTGAGTTATTGAGTTGTACCCTTAAGATAGGAACTTATAGGACCTTTTCTCAGTATTACCTAATGATTAATTTTGGTATAGTTATCTAAGTGGGGTATGATTTTATCTCCTTAGCACAATGGGAGTGGAACCATAGGTTTCCATGAGGTCGGGAGGTAGTGATTCTTTTACCATTTGAGACTCTGATGTTCCTGTACCAGTGCTAGATGATCCTTGTTATGGCTACTTCTTATCATATCTTCCTTGGATACTTATTCCTATTATTTCTTTATTTGTACTTTATACTTAGGTGTATTTACATACCCTGTGACTTGTGCAGTGGATGTGGATTATCATGTATACTTCATAGTTTAGATGTATTTCTTTGTTTTTGAGATGGTGTTCTATGTAGAAGATTTATATGATTATTGTACCTGGTAGATTAAATTGTATTTACATAATTTTACATCAAGGAACCCTTAAGATTTGTAATCTGTAATTGAGATTGTATATATCAGTACATATGGACTTTATGTTTTACTTTCACTTTTTTATTCAATATTATTTGTAAACTCTTAAGAAAAAAATTATTTTGTAAACTTAGTAACATGTTTTAGGTTAATATCTTTTGGGTTCCTTGGCAAGACATTACACCTTTGAGCTCATTTCCATATTTACCAACTAGTAAAATTATCTATTTCTCTATATACATATAAAGGGTTTGAATAGGAACCTTGGTGGCTAGAATTTTTATTTCTAAAAAATAAGATGATAAAAATTTTGTGTATATTTTTGCATTTGTTTTGTTTCTCTCTCTTTAATCTGACATCTCTTTCTTAAATAGATAATCTTTTTTAGCTTGTATTAACCTTGCTCCAATTTCCTATTGCAAGTTGGTGGCTCTTTGTTCCTTGTTCCTCACTACAAAACTCTTCTCTAGTGCATTATTTCTTAGAGACACATTCTTTAGTTTTATAAGTTTGGTAGGTTCTCCTTTAGTGTGTGTAAGACAATTTTTATTTGGGTCGATAGAATTGTTGTGGATCTATCTTGTAAGTGGTTGAAAATATTCTTGTCTATCCTTCATGGTAGATCTCTCATTTTTGTTGGTTCTCCATAGAAATTTTTTGGAATAAATTGTTTTGATATGCCACATAAGGTTTTGGACAACATTGTCTTTATAGAAAAGTCATTGAAAGCTTTTTGAACTCCTTACTTTTGGTTAAAAAACTCATTTTTATCACATGAGATAATTATGTCAGGGAAATGAAATATGGATATTTATGGGTATGTATCTTCAATCTATATGCCCATGTTTTCTTTCACACAATTGTTTCCTATATATGGACCTCATTTCTATCTATATAAGCCTAATATTAGTAAATTCACATTTCTCCTTGAAGTTATTTCTTGTCCTACCTTTTGTGAAGTTATTCCTTCTTTGGTACAAGTCTCTTTCCTTTTGTATGGGTTCCTTGTTTTGTTGCACATGATTTTAGGTTCCTATCTCATGAAGATTTTATTTGGAGCCTCTACACATTGTTTAAATTGTTGTAGGTTCTTTTCCTTTAATCTAGTTGTTGTTTTCATAATCAATATTTTTTTATGGATTTCTTATATTATTCATTGCATGTTTTTTACACTTTCCTTATACTCATTGTGTACTTTTTATAGTCTTTGTATGGCCACTAACTTCACCTTATTGATTCACATTTTTCTCTAAATAAAACCTTCTATAAATTAATTATCTCACATGATAGACTTGAGATCTATCTTGTTAGATCCAAAATTTTCTTATACTTTATATGTGTTTGAGCTTGTATCCTAATCATTTTAAAATGTTGGTGTCATTTATGAGGATCCACCTCATCTTGAAAATCATTTGACAAAATATGTTTGTTGTTTTTTTGAACAATTATATCAATGATTCATATGGTAAGAGCTTGAAGTCATAGGTGTTCTTGTAATTGTCTAGAAATATTATTTATTATTTTAGTGTTCACACAATTAAAGCTAGTATCTCCAACACAATCAATCTCTTTTAAAACATAATCAACATATGTGTGTGTAGACATGCATACATATAGATACATATACACATATACATGTACATGTACATGTACATATACATACATATACATATACATATACATGTACATGTACATGTACATATACATATACATATACATACACATACACATACACATACACATACAAACACAAATAGATAGATAGATAGATAGTTGAAGGGTACTCCCCTTACTAACTCAAACACACACAACACAAAAGGGATATAAATATAAAATTGCAAGAACTAGACAATTGTGAGAACAAGAACACTTGTTTTCTATTATCTTTAATGAAATGACAATACAATATTCAGAAAATGGCAGGATACAACTAAAAGAGAATTTCCATTACAATATTCTGCAAGACAAAGTCATAAACTACCATTCTAGATCTAAGTCCCAAACCCCCCTTCATCCATGTATATGAAGCTTAATTAACCGCCTTAGAATATTCTATAATATGAAGAGACAATTCATCCAAGTAAAGAATGACAAATTTACTCAAAAATTATTTCAATACCTCATTCATGAGCTGCATGAATGTGCTCAGTGTATTGGTTATCCCAAAGGGCATGACTAACCACTAATGCAAGCCCTCTTTTGTCTTGAAGTTTTTTTTTTCTACTAATCTCTTTCTCTAATATATATTTGGTGATATCAACTCTTCAAATCTATCTTTGTGAAGTACTCAACCTCACTCAAACAATCCATAATTTCATCCATCCTTCGAAAGGCAAACCTATACTTGATAGTAATCTTATTAATAGCTCAATAATCTATAAAAATCTTCCATTATCTATTTTTCTTTGGTAGTAGTATTGTTGGTAGTCTATAATGACTCAAAATCTCTCTAATCAACCCCTTTTGTAGCAAATCTTTCACTTGTCTATTCAACTCTGCATTCTCTACTAGATTCATTATATGGGTTTCCTTATTTGTTAAACTAGATCTAGGAATCAAGTCCATTTGATGATTAATATTTCTTATTGTGGGAAATCTATCAGGTACATTATCTAATATAATATCCTAAAACTCATCCAACAAATTTGTAACTTCCATAGGTACAACTTATACTTTCTCTTTATCAACTTTTGGAATTAAATAAAAACACATATGTTCGTACCTTCTAGAAATTTTCTTCATTCAACTAAACAAACTATTGCATTACTACATACATTTTCCTCTATTTCCTTTAATGGATTCAGCTTCTGTTGGACTCCATCCTTTGTCAAAGAATAGGAATTTGCATACCCATCACATACTACATGATCATCAAATTTCTATGGTATACCTAAAAATAGATGACAAACATCTATAAGCATAATATGACTTAATACCTCATCATGATAATTTCCAATTCTAAACTTTGCCAAACATTGTTCATTGAGAAAATAGTTGTAGTCCTTCTACAACCAAGAAATCTAGTAGGGATTCATATGCTTCCTTCTCTAAATAACTTCAATTTATTAACCATTTTCTCTTAAATAAGGTTATAAGTACTTCCACCATCTATAATGACATTGCATACTTTACCATTATAGTTACATCTTGTGCAAAATAAATTCTTTCTTTTCTTAGGTTCCTTCTCATCATTCAACAAGGCTCTTCTAGTAATAAGGACCTCTCCTCTTTCATAATCTTTAGAGTGTGAAGACTCAACATCCTCATTTACATGTACAACTCCTTCATTTCTCTTTGTTCTCCTTGTTGGAAATTTGGCTAATGTGGATGCATAGATGTTGTCATTATGGCAACATATGATCTCTATTGAGAGTGCAGAATCTAGAATGCAAGTATGGCAAGTTGAAGGAAGAAATTGTCTAAGTATGGATACAGTGATCCTGACAGAGCACCCGATGAAGATTTAGTTGGCAACGTCCACTGGAGCAATATTTTTGTTTACGCAGTTAATTGAAGCTTCTATAGAGTATGAGGATACCCCATCTCAGTGTGCATAAAGTTTGGAGTAGTACGGACAAAGTTATTCAAAGTTTACGGAAGATAGTTTTTGCAGATAGAACAGTTTTGGAGACAGTATTAGCGAAAGAGTTAAGGGATTATTTTTGCTTGTCAAAATAATGACTTAACATTATGAAGGGATGACATCCTAGATGTTTACTCTTGGATAAAGATTTTGGAAGCTGACCATGTAAAGTTATTAGCTTTAATAACTCATATATTAGGCATACTTGAAATGTAATGAAATATACAAGTGTGATATGTAAGAAAGAAAAGATAACTTGTGATAGTTGTTTATTGTGATAGCAGCAAAGGCTATTGATGCAAAATTGTAAGCAGTACCATATTACAGTCAGAAACATTTTGTATTACCTGTTTGGGTAGTGAGCTCAGCTGGTGATCAGGTTTTGTAATCTAACTCCTAACAGGGTTAAGGCTTCTAGCAAGGCCTAAAGTACTTTAACTAGGATAGATCTACTATATATTATAAATTGACTCCTAACAGGGTCCAATATCCCTAACAAGATACTTTTGATTAGTGATCTTTGTGGGTACCATCCCCACCGGGGTTTTCCCTTGGCCAAGGTTTCCTCGAGAACATATGATGTGTTATGAGTTCTTTCTATTTACTGCTATGTTTGTTAATCAGCTTGATAATCTTTGTATGCACTAAAGTAATCTGTTATATCCGTAAGTGGGCAAAAGAAAAAGTTTGTGAAATACTGATTCACCCCCCCCCCCCCCTCTTAGTATTTCCTATTTCTAACAATTGGTATCAGAGCACAGTTACTTGGAAAAGGAACATTCAAGGAAAGCTTAGCAGCTTGAGTAAGATCTCTATGGATATGGATCAACTTCAGAAGAATCTTGAAGAAGCTCTTGAACATATTGATATGCTTACTGATGAAAGAAACTCCTTAAGAAGAAAATATGAAGATGCAAAGAATGCTAGTGGCAAATTAAAAGGTAAGATTGAAGATCTAAAATTTGAAAAGAAATCTAATATGCTTGTTGAAGATTGTGATGAATTAGAAAAAGAAAATGAGATCCTTAAGCATGAGTTGAAGATAGTAAATCTGAAGCTTAGTATGAAAAATGGAAATTTGAGATCTGATAATGAAAAATTAAAAATTGAGAATGAAGATCTGAGGTCAAGACTTGAAAAGGAAACATCTGAATTTGAAAAAGTAAAAGTGCAGTATGTGGAACTTGAGAAGTATAATAAAATTGTGAAAGGTGAATTAACTCAATCTAAACAACAACTTGAAAGGCTATATTCAAAAAGTGATAAGATTGAAAAACAAATTTCTTTTGAAGAACCATTCTTTGATAGGGCTAGATTTGGATATAGTATGTTTAGAACAAACCATGAAAGTAAGAAGCCAGATCTGAAGACATCTGAAAGTGTGGAGGAAATAAAGTTGGATGAGAACGCATTGGAAGATCCACCTAAAGAATAACCACCTGGAGAGAAAGAAGAATCAAAGCAAGAAGAATCAAAAAAGGAAGAATCATCTAAAGGTATGCAAAGAGAATTCAAAGGTAGATGTTTTTCTTGTAATACTATTGGGCACATGAAGAGAGATTGCACAGGTAAGAAATTTAAACCTTTTAATGGACATTGTTATAATTGTCATAGTTTTGGACATAGAGCTAACGAATGTAGAAGACCTAAAGTAATTTTGAATAATTATGATAGAATGATTGGGAATACTAACAATGTAGATAAGAAATCTATTGAAGAAATGAATCAAAGAAAAGTGGTAGTATGTTTTAGATGCAACAAAGTAGGACACATTGCTAGAAATTGTAGGTCACAGATTAACCAGCAAGGACAGAGATTTGGAAACAATGGAATCATTTGTCAGATATGCAACAAGTTTGGACACTCAGCAAGATTTTGCAGAATGAACAATGGAGGTTATCATCATAACCCTAACCCTAGGAACAATGCAAGAAGGAATGAAAATGCAGGAAACAAAGAGAAAGGTTGCTGTAGCAATAAAGATGAAGTAGAATTTAACAAAGGCACAGATCAAGGAGGATAGTCAGCACTAAAAGTAGTTAGGAAGGTAATGTAACCAATGGTAAGGATGAATCTTTACCTGACCCTTCTTTAAGTGCTTAAATTATGTAAGTTTCTGTAGTTTAGGACTTAGGATTAGTGTAGATTAGGAATTTGAATGAGTTAAGTTTTTCACAGTTAGATATAGGTTTATTATGTTGTACTAATGCTATGGTTAAGTGCACAAAAGCAAATATTGTGTTTTGCGAGGTCGCAGAAAGTTTTACGGTTGCAGGTTTACAGAATCAGCTTTTTGAGGTTTTAGCAACAAAATGAATGAATGCGATGTCAGATCGAGTTAATGTGAAGTGTTATAAGGTTGAAATCAAAGTTATTACAATTACAAAGTGATTGAAAAGAGATTTGAAAGAAGAAAAGTGAGTTGAGGATGATTTGAAGAAGTTTGGAAGCAGTTTGCAGTGACGATCATACCGAAACCCTAGATTTGCAAACTTGAGGTATTTTTTGATCTTTAATCAGTTGATAAGAGGGATATTTCTATGGTTCATAATGTTAAGGATAAGAATAGACCAAAGATTAAGAAAGAACCATTAGAACCAACTGAAATTGATGACAGTCTAGCATTATCATCCGTAGCAGACGGAGTATTGCACATTGAGAATGTTAAAGGATATTTAGGTTGTAAGTTTGAAACTTTGGGAGATGCAGATTTTAGTGATGATTACAAGAAATTGTACAATCAAGACATGTTAGTTAAACCAGCTTATGGGCACCTAGAGAACAATGAAATTATCAAATATTCCATGAAGTATGAATTCAATGATGAGGAATGTACCAAGATCATTTTAAGTAGAATCCATAATGGGAAATTCTGAATGGAGGATAGAGTTATTGATATAACTGCCGACCTAATTCATGAAGTTACTGGATTATCAAAAGTTGGAGAGATTCCAGTGAATGAAAAGAACATGAGAAAGATTGTTTTAGATAACACTGGATCTAGTTATAATGGTAGAGGAATTGTGATAAGTAAGATTAAGCAAGATGATGTTAGGTACCTTTACAAGATCCTAACAACTAAATTCTGTGGTAGTTCAAGGGAAGATGACATGGCTGTAGGAATGATTCATGTCGCTTATCTTATGTGTATTGAGAAGAAACCAGTAGACCTATGTGAAATTTTGAAAATTGAGTTATTTGAGAACTTAGAAAAGATTAAGAAGGCTAAGTACACACAGTTTAGGTTTTCATCTCTGATAACCTATATGTTTTTCCATATTTTGAGAAGATTTCCTTACATAGTTGATTGGAGTGACAATGTGAACACAATGGAAAGAATAAACTCAGTCTACATGAAGCACCTTTTTGATAAAGTTAATGACAGTGTGAAGCTTGTATTGAAAACTTTTCAGAATATTGTTAAGAACAAATCAAGGATTCCTCAATCCTTAGTTGAAAAGCATAAAGATGACATTTGTTTTATGGTTGACACTGATTTCACCTACATTGAAGCAGTTGAGCCTAGAATGGAATTCATAGACCTTCTTGGCTATGAAATATCTGAAGCAGAAATAGTAGGATATGTGAATAGATTGTTAAAGTGTGAGTTGGATGGTCATGCAAATAGGTTTGGAACCTATGAAGAGAATTTCAACTCTACAATAAGTTTGAGAGAAAAGAAGCAATCTAGTAAGAGAGTTGAATCTACTATGAAGAAAATATTGAAAGAATCTGGTATGTCAAGTCATGAGTTTGACATAGCTAAGAAGACTGCAGAAGCCTTGAAGCAAAGTGAAAATCTTGTAATTCCACCTGAGACATCAAGTACAGATCCTGTTGATCCTATTGCAGTAAAGGTAAAAGTTGAAGTACCTGAAAAAGATGAAGGAGATAAATCTTTTTCTCCTATTCCTAGCAAAAGAGTAAAAGTAAGTACAAGAGGACCCGGCAAGAGACAGAAAGTGGTTGTACCACCTATACCTAGAAATGTAGCAATCATTAAAGATGATGATGTAATTTCAATCAAGAAGAAAACTTGGAAACCAAGAATTGAAAGAGTTAATGAAGATATATTGAAGCATGGAGACTTCACTAATTTGAATAAATTCTATGATCTATATGGATCATTTGACAGATTAAACTTTGAAAATGCAATGGTTACACACATGATTGTGGCAGATAAGAAACTTAGCAATATTCATGGTAAGATCCCAGAAGATTTGTATAACAGACTTGTGAATAGAAAACAGAGAGCACAAGAAGAAGACATAAAGATGAGAGAACATGTAATCAGATAGTTCTGTGAAGTTAAGGATGAAGATCATTTGAAGAGATTCTTGAAGTCTCTTGGAACTTTATTGAGAACTAAGAGAAGAACAATCCTTATAATGGAAGCCAAAAAGGAGGAAGTACAGAAAGAGATAGAGCAAGCAGTAATGCAAGTTCTTGCAGATATAGTTGCAGAAAAGCATGTTGAATTAGACCCTCAGCAAAAGAAATCAGAGGAACCACATGCAAAGGAAGTTGGTATTGAAGAAGTTCCATCTTCTTCACATATCAATATTGGCAAAGAATCAATGGATATTGAAGGCACCAAAGTGACTCTAGAATCAGATGATGTAGTATTTCATGATCTAGGAAACAGTGTTGACAATTTGGCTTTGGGAGAGCAAGAAAAGGTCATAGAATCAGAGAAGTATACAGAGGTAGAGGAAGCACCAACTGTATCAGAATCAGTTCTAGCAGAGCAGTTAGTTAAAGGAAAACAAATTTTGACAGAGGCCACTACCTCTAGTGCACCTTCTATACCAGTTGAAGACATTAGTGCACCTGATAGTAAGAAGAGGCATATTGGTTCAATGTTTGAAGACCTTGGAAAAGAAGTTGAAGATGATGATCAGCTTGAGTTCATCACATCTCTGAATAAAATTATTGGAAAGAATAAGAAGGTGAAAGACCTTGAAGGCAAAGTTAGAGTTTTGACAGAGAAACTTGAGAGTGTGATCAGCACTAAGGTATCTGAATCGGATCCACTTGAGAAAGCTAAAATGGTAATGAATTCTTTTGACTCTGAATTTTCTAACTTGAAGGATATTGCTAAGATAAAAGTTCAGGAAGACTTTGAAGCAGAAATGCAACAAACTTTAAGTGTAAATATTCAGAATGATATTGGTAGTTTAGATGTATGCATAAAGAATTTGAGGAGACATTTTGAGACAGGAAAGAATTTGTACATACAATGCACTAAATCAGAAATCCTAACAGTTGAAGAGGATAAGAAGATCAAAGAGAAGTTAGATGCTATTACAGCTGAGACAAACACCTTGACAAGCCCTAATGTCAAGATAAGTTCTGTAGAGAAGAACATAAGGAAATTGAAAGATGAAATCAGAATGTTAGCAGAGGAGAAGAATAGAAAGATGATTAGGGTTAAAATCTTGAGAGAGCATGTCTCAATCAAGATATCAATTGTTAAAGATCAAATTGAGCAGTGTCTTTCAGCAAAGACATCATTTCAGAAGTTTAGCTTCAATTCCCTGCAAACTTGTCAGACAACAGCATACGGATTGAGTACTCTACTCAATGTTGCCAAATCCATCAGGAAGGTATGGGAGAAAGATTTTGAATCTTGGAAGTTAGAGTTGGTGATTGTGTTGCAAGCCTACCGGCTTTGCAATAACTGATAATAAGGTATAAAGTTTTTGAAATTTTTGTACACCCTATCTTTGTCATTGTTGTCAAAGGGGGAGAGATAGTAGAAAATTGAATATATGTTGAGGAAGGATACTCATAGGGGGAGCTATTCTATGGAGTATGGTATTGTATAACTTTTGGCCAAAATTTTGTATAAGTGTTTTTGAAGTTTTGTTTGCACACTTAGCCAATTTTCCCATATGTTGCCACCAATGACAAAGGGGGAGATTGTTGGAAATTTGGCTAATGTGGATGCATAGATGTTGTCATTATGGAAACATATGATCTCTATTGAGAGCACAGAATCTGGAATGCAAGTATGGCAAGTTGAAGGAAGAAATTGTCTAAGTATGGATACAGTGATCCTAACAGAGCACCCGATGAAGATTTAGTTGGCGACGTCCACTGGAGAAATATTTTTGTTTGCATGGTTAAATGAAGCTTCTATAGAGTATGAGGATACCCCATCTTAGTGTGCATAAAGTTTGGAGCAATACGGACAAAGTTATTCAAAGTTTACCGAAGATAGTTTTTGCAAACAGAACAGTTTTGGAGACAGTATTAGCGAAAGAGTTAAGGGATTATTTTTGCTTGTCAAAATAATGACTTAACATTATGAAGGGACAACATCCTAGATTTTTACTCTTGGATAAATATTTTGGAAGCTGACCATGTAAAGTTATTAACTTTAATAACTCATATATTAGGCATACTTGAAATGTAATGAAATATACAAGTGTGATATGTAAGAAAGAAAAGATAACTTGTGATAGTTGTTTATTGTGATAGCAGCAAAGGCTATTGATAGGAAGTTGTAAGAAGTACCATATTATAGTCAGAAACATTTTGTATTACCTGTTTGGGTAGTGAGCTCAGCTGGTGATCAGGTTTTGTAATCTAACTCCTAACAGGGTTAAGGCTTCTAACAAGGCCTAAAGTCCTTTAACCAGGATAGATCTACTATATATTGTAAATTGACTCCTAACAGGGTCCAATATCCCTAACAGGATACTTTTGATTAGTGATCTTTGTGGGTACCATCCCCACCAGGGTTTTCCCTTGGCCAAGGTTTCCTCGAGAACATATGATGTGTTATGAGTTCTTTCTATTTACTGCTATGTTTGTTAATCAGCTTGATAATCTTTGTATGCACTAAATTAATCTGTTATATCCATAAGTGGGCAAAAGAAAAAGTTTGTGAAATACTGATTCACCCCCCCCCCCCCCTCTCAGTATTTCCTATTTCTAACACTCCTATTTTTCCTCCCTTGATTTTTGGGATACTCATACGCTCAATGTCCTTCTCTACACTAGAAACATGTTCCATAGAAACCTCCTCTTCCTGGTCCTCACCCTCTTCATCTTCCTCTTTGATCTCTATTATTTTGATAGGGAGGACAAAAAAAATTATTTTCTCTCTAATTCTAGCTGCTACTAGAGTCATAATTCTTTTTATGATCTTCATTTTGGCCTCCATAAGATTGTACACTAGGCTTTCCACCATGAATTCTTCCATTTTTCTTTCTCTCCAACTTATTGTTTAGTTTTTATTCTACCTTTAGATAAAATTGATATGCATCTTCAATGGTATACATTCTTACCATTATCAACTCTTCTTAAATACTCATCCTCAATCCATTTATGTAGTAGGCAATCTTCTCCTTGTTAGCTTTGGAATGACCAGTTCTAATAAGATTTCAATAGAAGTCTTTCGTATACTCATGAACAAATATTCCTTCTTGCTTCAACCCTTGAATTTTCTTCATCAATCAAGCTCATAGTCAAAATGAATGAATTGTCTCTTCAATTTTTCCACCATTTGATCCCATCTTGTTATCTTATCCTTCCCCCTTCTATTTCTCTCTAACTGAACCCCTTTCCATCAAATTTAGCATGACCTTTGTGAATTTGACCCTCTTAGGATCTTCTACCTCCTCATACTCTAAGTACTCTTGCATATCATCAATCCAATCAATCAACTCTTCAAGATTAAGATTTTTAGAAAATGTGGAAACTTTAATGTTTTTTCTCTTTCAAATCTTGGAAATTACCCTCAAAAAGCTAACTTTGTTAGGATCTTTGGTGATTCCTTTCTCTTCTTCAAACTATCCTTCTTCATTGGATTCATCCTCACTTTCATCTCTTTCCCTAATATCAGCTCCTTTATACATCTCCTCTTGTAGTGCTTTCACTTGTCTCTAGAGGGCTCTAAAACCCTCTTTTATCACACCGGTGATTCTTCCACATGGTTCTTTCATGGAGGATTTTTCCTTAGTTTTTTCTCAGACTTGCAACTAGAATTATGGTCCAAAATGCCTCACATTTGGCAATATGTTTACATACTCAGAAAGTTGTAATCTAATACCACTTGATGATGGGTACTCTCCTTACTAACTCAAACACACACAACACAACTAAGAAAATAAATAAAAATGTGCAAGAACCGGGCAATTGCAAGAATAGGAACACTTTCTTTCTATTATCTTCAATGAAATGACATTACAATATTTAGAAAATAACATGCTACATCTTTAATCACCAAAAATTTGTCTAGTAGAGCCTAAGCCCCTAATTTTGATCAAATTTCCTTAAATTAATCCTAAATCTCAAAGGCATATTTACTAGGCATAATTGTGCAAGGTAACCCTAAAAATCCCCCTTTGCACAATTAAATAAAAAATAAAAAATCTTATATCAAGCTTATACTATGGTTTAATTTCTAGAGATTGCATATTTATTTAATTTATATAACACTACTTTTAATATAAAGTTCCTACACTTTTATTAAATGAACACCTTCACATGTGTGCACACACTTAATCCTGATTAATTAGCAATTAAAGGTAATTTGTGCTTTCAAAATTTCTATTTTGTCTTATCTTACCTAAGATCTCCTTTGCCTCTTAATCCTCGCCACTTGTTTCTACCTAACCTTGTATCTCCTTCACTCTCCTTTTGCCTCTTCATCTCAATCACTCATTTTTTTCCTCTTAATTTCTACCTTGCATTATTGAGGAAAATCCTTTAAAAGGAAACTCTTCCTTGGCTCAAGGGTTCCATCGAGATTATCTTAGTCTTTAGCTTTCTTGCTTTCTTAGAGTAATCTTGTTATTTGAATCTCTATCTCTTAGTTACTTTCATTTTACATGCTCATAGCTCTCATGAATTCTTAGTGTACTTCATTTCTTAGCATAATATTGCATTTGTTAATATAGTTTTCTTTCTTGCATTGTTTTGTAGAGTATCTCTTGCATTCTCATTCTAGAACACTAGTTGTTTTGTATTCATTCTAGCTTAATCTATCATTCTATCTTAAATCTTGCATTCTAGTTCATTTCTAGTTTTGAATTTGTATTTAAATCTTCCATTTTGGAGTAGTCAAGTCACTGATCCTCTATGCCAATTTGATGAACATCATGAGAAGGATTAAACTCACTTTAACTAGGAAGAAATAAGCCACTTTTGAGGATTTAGTTGGCTCATTTGGTATGGCCTCCTATATCTAAATTATTGAGATAATGGCTTATTAAGTGTTGGTGTTTCCTCTATTTGAGTACCAATTTTAGACCATACATCTTTGGCGCCCATTGTGGGGCAGTAATCAAGCAATTGTCCCTTCATTTGCAAGTTTTTTTTACTTTTTTTCGAAACTACACATGTGCTCGTACTGTTCTATGTGAATATTCATATTAGACTATGATTTTACTTGTACTAATCCTTGAGGATACTCATACTTCTCTCTTAGAATACTCATATGGGACATGTGAGAAGTGAGTTTACTCATATTGCACATTGAGAATGCTTGCACGAGTCTTCATCTCAGGGTATTCTTTGTGTTTACTCGTATCAGAAACAAACAACACATTTGGGGTCCTAACTCTTGGTATTTTTGGATTTTGATGCTTGTTTTGGATTTTTCTTGGTGTTGATCTTCACTTTTTCAGGTTGTAACAGGTTTTTTCAAGGTATTTATAAGGAAATCACTTTCCAAAGAGACCAACACTTGCATGTTTCATGACTACTAATGCTTTTGTGATGTAGGACACTTGTCAAAGACTTATTTGGAGACTACTAATTCATTGGTTTTGTACATTTTCTTGAAGATACAAATTAGCATTGTTCTTTCATACAATTGGTTTTTCTAGGTACCTAGCTTAATTAGGAGATTTCTTTTCTTGTGATTAGTTGAGTAGTAGGAGAGTATGCTCTTCACCTCCTACAAGATGAATCATAAATCTTGACCTACTTGATTGATTGCTTGTAAAAGGGATCTTGGGTAAATGAAAATTTTTTTGATGTGCTTGGGAGAAACTATGGAGTAGGAGAGTATGTTGGAAATTTGGCTGAGGTATGTACATGAATGTTGTCATTATGGAAACATATGTTCCTTATGAAGAGCACATAAGCTGGAAAGTAAGTATGGAAGATCGTAGACTAAAATTGTCTAAGTATGAAACAGTGATTTTGACAGAGCACCCGATATAGTTTGTTTTGGTGACATTCACTGGACCATGATCAGAGTTTTCACAATTGAACATAGACTCTATGGTTCCCAAGGATACCCCATCTTAGTGTGCAAAAGAGTACGGATAGTACAGACAAAGTTATGACTATTTTATCGATGACAGAGTATAGCCGACAGTGCAGTTTTGAAGACAAAACTAGTAAATGAATTAAGGGATTATTTTGCTTGTCAAAATAATGACTTAATATTATAAAGAGATGACATCCTAGATGTTTACTCTTGGATAAAGATATGCAAGCTAACAAGAGAAAGATATTATGTTTGTATCTTGTATAAATAAAGATGTACCGAGCATACTTGAAATGTAACATGTAATATATGTAAATTGTGATAGCAGCGAAAGTTGTTGATGCGAAGTTGTAAGAACTACCATATTGTAATCAGTAAACATTTGTATTACTTGTTTGGGTAGTGAGCTCATCTATTAATTAGGTTTTGTATCTACAACTCCTAACAGGGTTGAGGCTTCTAACAAGGCCTATAGTCGCTTAACCAGGACTGATACACTATATGATTGTAACAGGCTCCTAACAGGGTCAACATCCTTAATCGGATATCTTTTGATTAGTGGATCTTTGTGGGTACCATCCCCATCAAGGTTTTCCCTTGGCCAAGGTTTCCTCAAGAACATATCATGTGTTATGAGTTCTTTACATTTACTGTTATGTATGCTATTTAGTTTCTTATGCTTTGCATGCATTAAAGTAATCTGTTATATCCATAAGTGGGAAAAAGTAAAAGTTTGTGAAATACTGATTCACCCCCCCCTCTTAGTATTTCCTATTTCTAACAATTGGTATCAGAGCATAGTTACTCAGAGAAGAAACATTCAAGGAAAGCCTAGCAGCTTGAGTAAGATCTCTATGGATATGGATCAATTGTAGAAGAATCTTGAAGAAGCTCTTGAGCAAATTGATATGCTTACTGATGAAAGAAACACTTTGAAAAGGAAGTATGATGATGAAAAGAATCTTATTGACAAATTAAAAGGTAAGATAAAAGATTTGAAATCTGAGAAGGAATCTGAAATTCTTGTTGAAGATTGTGAAGATTTAGAAAAAGAAAATGTAATCCTTAAACATGAATTGAAGATAGCAAATCTGAAGCTTAGCTTGAAAGATGGAAATGACAATTTGAGATTTGAGAATGAAAGTTTAAAGAATGAAAATGAAGATCTGAAATCTAAACTTGGCAAGGTAACATCTGAATTTGATAAAGTCAAATTGCAATATGATGAACTTGAGAAATACAAAAAAATTGTGAAAGGTGAATTGACTCAATCTAAACAACAACTTGAAAGGCTATATTCAAACAGTGAAAAGATTGATAAGCAAGTATCTTATGGAAAACCATTCTATGACAAAACTGGTCTTGGATTTAACATATTGAAGATAGTTAGTGAAAGCAAGAAACCAGATCTGAATGAATGTGAAAGCAGTGAAGAAAACAAGTTAGATGAGAACAAATCAGAAGATGCACCAAAGCAAGAAGAATCACCAAAGCAAGAAGATGCAACAAAGCAAGAAGAATCACCGAAGCAAGAAGATGCACCTAAGCAAGAAGAACCACCGAAGCAAGAAGAATCATCCAAAGGTATGCAAAGAGAATTCAAAGGTAGATGTTTTACTTGTAATACTATTAGTCATATGAAGAGAGATTGTACAGGTAAACAATTCAAACCTCTAAATGGTTATTGTTATAATTGTCATGGTTTTGGACATAGAGCTATTGAATGTAGAAGATCTAAAGTTATTGAGAATAATTACAATAGAAGAATGCCTAGAAATACTAACAATGCAGATCAGAGATCAACTGAAGACATGAAAAGAGGAAATGGAATAGTATGTTTCAGATGCAACAAAATAGGACATATTGCTAGAAATTGCAGGACACAAATCAATTAGCAAATACCTAGATATGGAACCAATGGAATCACTTGTTAGATATGTAACAGGATTGGACACACAACAAGATTTTGAAGAATGAACAATGGAGGTTATCATCATAACCCTAACCCTAGAAACTATGCAAGAAGGAATGAAAATGCAGGAAACAAAGAGAAAGGTTGTTGTAGCAATGAAGATGAAGTAAAATTTGTTAAAAGCATAGATCAAGGAGGTATAATCAGCATTGAAGGTAATCAGGAAGGTAATGTATCTGATGGTAAGAATGATTCTTTACCTAACCCTTCTTTAAGCACTTAAATTATGAAAATTTCTGTAGTTTAGGAACTTAGAATTAGTATAGAGTTAGATTTTGAATGAGTTAAGTTTTGCATAGTTAGATGAAGGTTTTTTATGTTATACTAATGCTATGGTTAAGTGCACAAAAAGAAATATTGTGTTTTGCGAGGTCGCAAAAATATTTATGGTTGCAGCTTTACAGAATCAGCTTTTTGTCATTTTGGCAGCCAAATTATTGAATGCGATGTCAGATCGAGTAAATGATAAGTGTTAAAAGATTGAAATTGAAGTTATTATGACTATCAAGTGATTAGAAGTGATTTGGAAGCAAAGAAAGAAGTTTGGAAGTGATTTGAAAAATTTTGAAGTGTCGATCTAGCGAAAGCCCTAATTTTGTGAATTTAAGGTATTTATCCGACTATGATCTTGAATCAGCTTAAGAAATCAGATATAACCATGGATGTGTCATTGATTCACAACACTAAGGATAAGAATAGAACTAGAAATAAGAAAGATCCAGTTGAACCCTCAGAAAGAGATCCTATTTTAGCCTTATCAACCGTACCAAATGGAGTTCTTCATTTAGAAAATGTTAAAGGTTATCTTGGATGCAAGTATGAAACCCTAAGGGAGTATGATTTTAATGGTGAATATAAGAAATTGTACAACTCAGATATGTCAGTGAAACAAGGTTATGATCATCTAGAAAACAATGAAATCATTGAGTACTCTATGAAATATGAATTTGATGATGAGGAGTGTACTAAGATCATTTTGAGTAGGATTCGTAATGGCAAATTTTGGTTAGAAGACAGAGTTATAGACATAACTACAGACCTAATTCATGATGTGACTGGATTATCAAAATTTGGTGCAATTCCACTGAATGAGAAAAACATGAGAAAGATTGTGATTGAAAACACCATTTCAGTATACAATGGCAGAGGTATAGTCATTAGTAAGATTAAGCAAGATGATGTAAAATACTTGTGTAAGATTTTGACAACAAAGTTTTGTGGAAGCTCTAGAGAAGATGATATGCTAGCAGGTATGGTACACATTGCTTATTTGATGTGTGTGGAGAAGAAGCCTGTGGATTTATGTGAAATTATGAGAATATAGTTGTTCGAGAATTTGGAGAAGATAAAGAAAGCTAAATACACTCACTTTAGATTTTCCTCATTGGTTACTTACATGTTCTTCCACTTGTTAAGAAGATTTCCTTACACTATTGAATGGAATGATGGTGAGAATACTATGGCAAGAATCAATAAAGTCTACATGAAACATCTTATTGAGAAGGTTAATGATAGTGTAAATTTAGTATTGAAAACTTTTCAAAACATTGTGGTAAACAGATCAAGAATTCCTCCATCCCTAGTTGAGAAATACAAAGATGATATATGTTTTATGGTTGATACTGATTTCACTTACATTGAGGTAGTAGAACCTAGACATGAATTCATAGACCCTCTTGGCTATGAAATCTATGAAGTTAAAATAGAAGGTTATGTTAGTAGATTGTTGAAAAGTAAAATTGATGCTCATGGCAACAGATTTGGAACATATGATGAAAACTTTGGTTCAGCAAAGTCACTTAAGGAAAAGAAACAATCAAAGAAGAGAGTGGAGTCTACAATAAAGAAAATTCTAAAAGAATTAGGTATGAGTGAGCAGGAATTTGATATTGCAAAGAAGACTATAGAAGCAATAAGGCAAAGTGAGATATTATCAGTCCCACCTTTGGCATCAAGTGCAGAACCTATTGAAGTAAAGGTAAAGGTTGAAGAACCTAAGAAGGAACAAGGAATCAGTCAGATAGAGAAACCCTTTTCTTCAGCACCGAGCAAAAGAATGAAGGCAAGTGCTTCAGGACTGGGTAAAAGATAGAAAATAATTGTTCCACCAGTACCTAGAAGAGTTGCTGAAAGAAAAGATGATGAAGTGACAACAAAGAAGAAATCATGGAAACCAAGGATAGAAAGAGTTAATGAAGGTATAATGCAGCATGGAGACTTTACCAAAATGAATAAATACTATGATTTATATGGATCCTCTGACAGATTGAATCTTGAGAATGCAATGGTTACACATATGATTTTGACAAACAAGAAATTTGATACTATTCATGGAAAGATACTAGAAGATTTGTACAACAGAGTTGTGAGAAGAAAGATGAGAGCACAAGAAGAAGATACCAAAATGAGAGAGAATGTGATTAGATAGTTCTGTGAGATAAGAGATGATGACCATCTTAAACAGATCCTCAAGCCCCTTGAGACCCTATTGAGAACCAAAAGAAGAATTATACAAATTAATGGGAGGACAATATGAGCAAGTAAAGACTGAAACTGAATAGGTAGTTGTGCAAGTGCTAGCAAACTTGGTTATAGGAAAAGATAGCAAAGATCAATTAGTTGCAGAACCAGTAGAGAAACAAAGTTTAGAACAAGTAGAGGCAGCAGTAGAGGTAGTTGAAGTTGAAGATATTCCCTCTTCTTCCATAAACATTGGCACAGAATCTATGGACATTGAAGGAACAAAAGTTACTTTAGATTTTGATGATGCAGTACTCAATAGTTTGGATAACATTGTTGACAATTTGGATTTGGGAGAGTAAGAAAAGACTATTGAAATAGAGACTACACATACTGAAGTGCAAATGGAAATAGAGGCCCATACACCTACTGAAACACAAGAAGACATCAGTCTTACTCCTAAGACTGGAAAGGAGAAAGGAATAGAAACATTGATTGAAGATTTGAGCAAGGAAGTTGATGATGATGATCAAATAGAGTTGATCACCTCTTTAAACAAAATTATTGGAAAGAATAAGATCAGAAAATTATGTGATGAAATAAGGACTTTAGATGATGAGAAAAATAAGAAATCTATCAGAATAAACATCTTGAGAGAGCATGTCTCAATCAAGTTGACCATAATTGAAGAGCAGTGAGATGAATGTCTTACTACTAAGACAACATTTCAGAAATTCAATTTTGAGTCCCTCCAAGCTTGTCAAATTGCAGCATACGGATTGAGTACTTTACTCAATGTAGCAGAATCAATAAAGAAGGCATGGGAGAAAGATTTTGAGACTTGGAAGATAGATTTTGCAAATTGTGTTGCAAGCCTACCAGCTTTGCAATAAGACAGTAAGGTAAAAAAATTTGACACAATTTTTTGTATATCCCTTTCCACCCTTTATTTTGTCATTGTTCTCAAAGGGGGAGAGATACTTAGAAAATTGTCTATATATGATAAGGAAGGATACTCATAGGGGGAGTTCTATGGAGTATTATGAAGTGTTATAGATTATTGTATATATTTTGAGGAGATATAAGGATAGTATACTTATTTTATACTATGGCCACAATTTTGATACAAATTTTGAGATTTTGACTTGTACACTTAGCCAATTTTCTCATATGTTGCCACCAATGACAAAGGGGGAGATTGTTGGAAATTTTCCTAAGGTATGTACATGAATGTTGTCATTATGGAAACGTATGTTCCCTATAAAGAGCACATAAGCTGGAAAGTAAGTATGGAAGATCGCAGACTAAAATTGTCTAAGTATGAAACAATGATTTTGACAGAGCACCCGATATAGTTTATTTTGGTGACGTTCACTGGAGCATGATCAGAGTTTGTGTAGTTGACTCTATGGTGCCCAAGGATACCCCATCTTAGTGTGCAAAAGATTATGGATAGTACGGACAAAGTTATGATTGTTTTACTAATGACAGAGTACAGCCGATAGTGCAGTTTTGAAGACATAACTAGTAAATGAATTAAGGGATTATTTTGCTTGTCAAAATAATGACTTAATATTATAAAGAGATGACATCCTAGATTTTTACTCTTGGATAAAGATATGCAAGCTGACAAGAGAAAGATATTATGTTTTTATCTTGTATAAATAAGGATGTACCGAGCATACTTGAAATGTAACATGTAATATATGTAAATTGTGATAGCAGCGAAAGTTGTTGATGTGAAGTTGTAAGCAGCACCATATTGTAATTAGTAAACATTTGTATTACTTGTTTGGGCAGTGAGCTCATCTGGTAATTAGGTTTTGTATCTACAACTCCTAACAGGGTTAAGGCTTCTAACAAGGCCTATAGTCCCTTAACCAGGACTGATACACTATATGATTGTAACAGGCTCCTAACAGGGTCAACATCCTTAACCGAATATCTTTTGATTAGTGGATCTTTGTGGGTACCATCCCCACCGGGGTTTACCCTTGGCCAAGGTTTCCTTGAGAACATATCATGTGTTATGAGTTCTTTACATTTACTGTTATGTATGCTATTTAGTTTCTTATGCTTTGCATGCATTAAAGTAATATATTATATCCATAAGTGGGCAAAATTAAAAGTTTGTGAAATACTAATTCACCCCCCCCCCCCCCCCTCTCAGTATTTCCTATTTCTAATAGAGTATGCTCTTTTCCTTATGGAAAATCATAAATCTTGACCTCCATTAGCTATCCACTTTACTTTTATTGCATTTACCTTTAGAGGGCCTACCTAGAGAGAAATATTTTGGGAATGACCCAAGTGGGGAACAAGTGAACCTGGCTAACTCCATCCCACTATAATAAAAATCTTCCTTAATTCTAAAGATAGGGAAGACTTGTCTATTTTCTACTTCCAATTCTTCTTCATGTGTAGGGCCTAGTTGCCTTAATCTTGCTAAGCAAGACTACACTTGACTAGGTGCTTGTAGGACCTTCATGGTCTCAATCTTGTTTACAAGACTACAAGGGGAGTACATTCAACTTGTATAGGGATAATAGGTCTCAATATTTCTTGTGAGACTATACATTTTGGGTTCTTGTAGGGCTATAGGCCTTAATTTTTCTTGCAAAACTACAAGGGGTAGTCATGAACGGAGAACCTTACTAAACACCTTAGGACTTAGAGGCCAACCATTTTAGCCATGTGACTTCCTTTATGCAAGGATTGGTCCAAGTGGACTTACCTAGATCACCCCAACATACTAACCATATGTGTTCACTTGGATGCTAAATCTTGAATATGGAAATATGGAAAGATGTGCGCTATGAGCATTGTTCTTTTCTAATTGATCCATAGCTTGCCTAGTCTTAGGAAAGGCTATTTGAACACTTAATTGTGGGGCCAAGAGAATCAAATTTTTGGAAAAGGTTGAAAAATTTCCCTTTTTTACCTTAGGTAGAGTGTTCTTGAAGTTCTTTGATGTGCTAAGACCTGTGAAGACTATTGTGAACATACATGTGATACATTTAACACATTGTTATACTTTTCTAAACTTCACAAGTGCTTGTATTCACAAGGTTTCTTTGTCCCTTGTTAGATTGTTTGGAGACTATTGCTTGTTCACATTTTTTTCTTTTGACATAAACAATCAAACTTGGTCTAGGTTATACTCTAAACTTGTTATTCAACCATTGCAATCCTTTGGAGTCAAACTTTCGAACTAAGCTTAAAAGTTTCCAAAGTAGCTTCTCCATTGTTATCCTTAGCTGCTCTTGTTATTTGGTACATTCCAACAAGTTAGGAATTTCCTTTAGCTAAAAAAAATTACATGGATCTCTTAACTACACTCTTCGTTAGTAGATGGTTCACTTGTTCATCCTCTTATTATCATATCTTTTGAATGCTTTTATCTTTTCTTTTCTTGTTCACCTTTTTCGTACATAAGGCATCTGCCCATAGCTTGGAGATCTTGTGGCAAGTTATCTTTTCTCTATTTTTATGATTTTTCACTTTGGAAAAGTAGACACTTTTCTTACCTAGTTTTAAAATCAAGTCATTATAAGTCATCCTATTTAGCTCTTGACAAACTTCTTTCATGATGGTTACAACTAGATATTAGATCAGCCAAGGAAAGAAACCCAAAGAAAACTTTGACAAATCACCTAGAAGAGGACATGAACCTTGGGGTTTTAATCCCTTTGCTAATACCTTTAATGAGTCTATACTATTCTCACCTAGGCTAGAAAATAGTTTTCTGTACACTCCAACCATGGAAGATCAAAATCGAAGGATTGACAAATTTTTGAAACAATTGGGAAAAAAAGACTTTAGACAAGGAAATCAAAAACATTTGGACCAAGACTTTGATCATCACACCTCTAGACATGGCTCATAGCATGCCTCTCACTATACTAAACATGTTTCACATGGTTCACAAAGTGATGATTCAGATATTGAAATAACTGAAGAATAAATCCTACAATTCCAACAAGACAAACATTTCCAAAAACTTATGAAGTTTACCTTGGATCAAGACAAAGAAAAATACTTCATGCACTTAGCCTCACAACTTTCATGTTGAAAATTTGATAAAGAAAGAGGAACCATCTGAAATGGAGATTATGAAGAAACAACTGGAAGATATGTAGAAACCAATGCTAGGCTTGGGAAAAGAAAATGAACAACCAACAACATCCTTTTCACTTGAAGCTAAATGTTCATTCCCTTTTGAAAAAGATTTATACATGCCTCCTTTTCCTCATAAGGTTGAATTTATAAAATATGACAAGTATGTTGGTAGTGGAGATCTTGATGACCATATTAGGTAGTTTTATGCACTAAGCATGGAATTCTTGCATGAACTCACTTATCTTATGAGACTCTTCCCTAGGAGTCTTAGTGGTCAAGCTATGGAGTGGTTCATTAAACTATCTTCTCCACTTAAGTCATTTGACCAACTAGTGCAAAGATTCATTCAGAAATACTCTTACAACATTTGACATGCTATCACTATGCTAGATCTATGTACTATCAAACAATGCCAAGGGGAACCCTTTGTAGTTTTCCTTCAACAATGGAAGAATCTTTATTCACCTTTATCCTTGACAGATTCCTAAGACTAGGAAGATTGATATATTCATTAATACTTTGGTTCCTGAGATGAATTATGCATTGAAAATGCAAACACATGCTTCATTTGACAAATTGGTCGAGTCATCTATACGCATAGAGGATGTCCTTGTTCGTAAAGTTGAGATCACTCTTTAGAATAAATCCTCTTCAAACAACCAACATAATAAAGACAAGAATAAGTTCTGGAACAAAACCAAAGATGTCATCAATGATAGAATCATAGGTATGACCTCGACGTCTACCTCTACTAAACCTAAAGAGACAACTTTCAACTCTTCTACTATTGTGAAAGCTAACAAGAACACTCAAATAGGTTCTAAACTTGAAACCAACAGAGATAGGTCATGAATCCCTAGGCCTAAGAGAGACTTTAATCCTCTCAGAGAATCACTTGAGAACACCTTAAAGATGCTTTTGAATAACAAAATCATCACTTTTCTTGATAATTCAAAGCCATATGATCCTAATATTAAGCCTAAATGGTGGAATGATAACCACTATTGTGATTATCATCACAAAAAAGGTTACAAGACTAATGACTACATGAAGCTTAAGAATCTCTTCCAGGATCTAATCAATAATGAGACAATTGTGCTTGATCCCCCACAAATGAATATTGATCACAAGGATTTCAAGGAGCCTTTTCCTAAATATGAAAAAGGGGAATATTCTAAGGAAAAGGATAACAAGGTTGGTTACACATGCCCTGATACCAACAACATGATTCACATTCTTGAGTCTTTTTACAATACCACCAATGTTATCAAGATCAAGGGTAAAGCTTAGGCTGAGTCATCTAATGCAGTAACTCATTCTCAAATAAAAGTTGCTCTACCAGGAGTTGGTCATCCTTCTTCCTTGTCTTCCAAACTAATGAAAACACAAGTGTCTAAACCTACTGCTTCATCGATGACCCATGATTATAATCTAGTTCACCAACTCTAATGCACGTCAGCTCAGATTTCAATCCTTGAATTGTTGAAAATATCTCCTTCTCATAGAGAGATTCTTAATCAAGTCCTTCTTATGGCTAATGTTCCTAGGGACCTAGACATAGATAAATTATAGTCCATGGTCGATCATCTCACTTCACCTCATTGCCTAACTTTCTTAGAAGAAGATGACAAATCTATTAGCCATCCTCATAATCAAACCCTCCATATAGAAGCCTTGATACACAAACATAGGGTTAAGCACATTTTGATAGATGGAGGTGTGGGTTTGAATATCTACACTTTGAATTTGGTTAAAGCTCTTGGTTTCTCTGAACATGCCAATGATCCTAGATGTAAAATAACAATCAACGAATATGATGAAGAGGAACATTCTTCTAAAGGCATGGTAGTCTTTCCTATTTGGGTAGGTCTTGTATAGTGAGACATCATTTGTCAGGTCTTGGACCTTCCTTTGGCATTAACATTACTTCTGAGTCACCCTTGGATCCATGAAATGCAAGAAGTCCCTTCTACATACCATCAATGCATTAATTTCCCTCACAACAGAATTGAGGTTACTACTTTTCATACACTTGCAACAATCTTAAACAATCAGAAAGAATGATTCCTCAAAAAAAAGAATGGTCAAGTCCTAAAGAAGCTGAAGAAAAGGGAAAAGAAACTCTATCAAATTATGGAAAAAGAATATTAGGCATACCTACTATTATAGGAGAATATTGAGTGGACACTCTTCCCATTTCCCCAAGATCTTATGGAAGACCATCTTCATTGTTTCCTCCTACAACTGCAACAACACCTATCATACATGAAGGTACTAACATGGTCAAGGCTAGAGTTCCCCTAGAACTAGAAAGGGAAGAGAGCACTATCCTACAATGGCTTTACAAAGGAGAAGAATCTAAACAAGAGGTAAAATACGTTGACATTTCATCTAAAAAGTATGGTGTGGGTTACCAACTTATGCAAAAGATGGGATATGATGGGAGAAGTCCTCTCAATAAAGGAAAAGGTCTCCTTGAACCTCTACATGTTGAATTTAGAAATCCTAAAGACAATACTGGTATGGGCTACCATGAATGTAAATTTGACAAACCTAGTAGCAACACTCCCACATATGAGGATTCATATGATGAAGAATAAGCATAAATTCAAACTATGACATATGAAAGACTATTTCATATTCAAATTTCTAATCCATATTATCAAGGAGAGCCCTATATACCATCTCAAGTACCTCAATAAAATAATCCAGTGGACCCTATGGATCTAGTAGAAAATGTTCTTAATCAAGAAGATCTCACTCAAACTCCTGAGCTAACAACTACTGCTATTGATGATACTACTTCTATAAATCCTATTGCTGAAAACATCGTCGACCCCGATCATACGCATTCTAACTGGGGGGAATTTTTTGACATCTCCCATATCTTGGGTATGCCTAGATTCATGCATATTCTAGACTACTCTTCTTCTACTACTACTACTACTACTACTACTGAACAAGATCATGTCTTTGAAACCACACCTTCTGAGATAGAAGAAAGTGATGATGAGAATCTTCCTCCTACAATAACCCTAGCTGACTACATCAGACAATACAATTTTGATGAGATAGATTCACATGAATGTGAGTGGGAATCACTATCAGATGCTACAGTGGAGATTCAATTTGATGTCATACACAGGTATGTCACTGCTACCAATTTTGAAAAAGGAGAGATTTTAAATTCTCAAGATCAAACAACTGATGAAGATCCCTTCAATCCTCCTATGGAAATCATCCCTATGGATCCTAGGCCATCTACTTATAATCAAGACAACACTCCAAATGATCAAGAAAACCATGGGTACATTAGACCTCATCCTACAATAACTACATATAATTTAGGAAGGTCTAGGATGGATATGGTTCATGTTCACACATTTCTATAATAGATGACTATTCATGAAAAAAATGAGGGACTTAGTTCTAGGAATAGGCTATCTCGATTAGATTCATGTAATACTTCTCTAAACACCTATGATGCTTCTAGGAAAAATCACAATCGATAATTCTCTATGGAGGATAAATTTCTTGACCTCTCAGGGACATTCATGAATGATGAGGATGATACTAATGTCTTTCTACTTGAACCCATTGAAACTTTATCCCTTATCCATCCTAAGTTAATCAACTGGACTCCTTCTAATTCTATCCAACTCATATCCTTTTACATTGATCATGAACTGGCCTATTACCTGAATGCTATTGAACCTTCCCCTTCTTCCACCAGTGCAATGAGTGGAAGAATGGTGGTAGAGGATATCAAGTATCTCAATCAAAGAAACAAAAATAAAAATTTCAAGCGGTCTAATGGTGAAAACCACTCTGTGGCAGTGTCAGACCCAAAAATAGTAAAAAAAAATGATGCATCCAATGGTGAAAACCCCTCTGAGGCACCTACATATGGGATACTTGATATTATTCCCGAGCACTTCCAAGAAATATCATCAGTACTTATCAAGACTACACAACAAGTCAACTTGGGAACAACTGAGAATCCACAAATTATACATCTGGCACAATCCTTATCTAAAGAAGAGAAGCACAAATTTATCCAGTTCTTCACAGAGAAGAAAATCAATTTTGCATGGTCTTATTCTAATATGCCCAACTTGGATACAAATCTCATTATGCATCATCCATCTATTTCTCTAGGCATCAAACTAGTCAAACATAAGCTAAGAAAAATGCATCCACATATTGCATTATTGGTTAAAGAAAAACTTGAGAAACTACTAAAGTCCACATTCATTCAAGCTATAGACTATGTTGACTGGATTTCCAATATCGTGCCTGTCTCTAAATCTGACAAGTCAATTCTATTATTTGTAAAGAAAGTTAATGGTTATCATTAGTATCATTCAGTCATATAGTCGATAAAGGAGAAAAGACAAGACAGTTGTTCAATACACAAAGCCTAGACACCGAGAAGAACACAAGGCAGATTACTAAGTTAACCAAATATAGTTTTGACTAAGCACTCTTACCAAGCTAGATGATCACCAAGTACCAAGCATAATAGTCACCAAGAATTCATATGAAGTGAGAATGAGTTAATTACTGAGTGATGAATGTAGTATACATCGAGTGAAATAGGAAACAACATAGTAGTTTGGAATGGCACAAACTACAAGGAAAATGATTTACACTAATTAGAAAATGATTTACCAAGATCAAGACAAAATTTAATATGGATTTAATCATTAAATTATTGATGATTCCTACGTAATGATGATCCAGGTTATTCATTTCTACCATTAATCTTAGATTTTATAAGATAGAGTCTAAACTTTAATTAGGTCAGATCAGTTTGCTATAAAATTTATAAGGATGTCATTTTGATATGTATCATCACACATGTAGTAGCCACCACATTGGAAGACATCTGAAGGTCAAACAAGGTTATGATTGACAAGAATTGATAGAGCATACAATTTATCAGAAATAGAAGGCTACTAAGAAGAATTGATAAAAGAGATCAATCACATTAAGGTGATAACAGATAAGTACATTACATATCTAATATCAAGCACGTTAAGTTGCAATTTTTAGATCAATCCCAATTTTACTCTTGCACCATTATAGAAGACCTTAAATCTCTTAACAAAGTGAACTCAATAGTTATTTTGTAAATCTCTTAATCGAGTGCACACTTAATTGTGTTTCTAAAATCCTCTAACTAGGTAGATCTATTTGATCTCATTGTTACTCCTAACAGGCTAAGATCACTAGAAGTGATCAAAATATTTGTAGCCTTAACTAGAAACTTTGTTATTGCACTAGTGAAGCTTTGTGGTGTCATCCCCACCACAGTTTTTACCTTCTTACAAGGGTTTCTGTGATACCAAAATACTTGAGCTATGTGTATGAAGTTTCATGAATGTTTTATTGATTAGATTAAATGCATTTATATTTCAGCTATATTTTGGATGTATGTTAAATGCAACTGATACAGTCAGTTAGTGATATTCATTTTTACAAAGATTTAGTTAGAAAATTTTTAAGGGTACTGATTCACCCCTCCCCTCTCAGTACACATCTTTCCATAATTCCAAAAAAATTGCATCTACTCAAACTTCATGGATTTAAACAAGGCTTTTCCTAAGGATGATTTCCCATTACCTAATATTGACATGATTAGGGACCTCACTACTAGATTTTAGGTGAACTCCTTGATGGGTGGCTTCTTAGGCTATAATCAAATCTGCATTGTGCCTAAGGATCAAGAGAAAACAACCTTCACTTGTGCATGGGGAACCTTTTGCTGGAATGTTATGTCGTTTGGCTTAAAGAATGTTGGAGCTACATATCAATGTACCATAATGACTATTTTTCATGACATGATGCAAAAAATTATGGAGGAGTATGTCAACAATACATTGGAAAAATCTACTACTAGAGATACACACCTTGCTAACTTAGAAAGGATCAACACTTCAAATTAAGGCTTAATCATAAAGTGTTCTTTCATAGTCACCTTTGGAAAGCTCCTTAGTTACATAGTCTCAACAGATGGAATTGAGGTAGATCTAACAAAATTCAAGGCTATAATGGAAATGCAGCCACCAAGAAACATCAATCAAATGAGGACATTGCAAGAAAAACTATAATTCATCAAAAGATTTATCTCTCAGCTAGTTGATAAGGCACAACCCTTTACTAAGACCTTGCATAAAGGTGTCACTTTCAAATGGAATGAGGATTGAAAAAAAAACTTCCAACAAATCAAATAATATCTAGCTAATCATCTAGAATTTATGGCTCCTACTCCTGGAAAGCCCTTGTTACTCTACATTTCAGCTACTGATTCTTCTTTGGGGTCATTTCTCGCACAACATGATAATCAAGGACGTGAAATATCTATCTATTATATCATCATAACATTGGTCTCTTATGAGCTCAACTATACAGTCATTGAAGAAGCTTGTATAGCAGTATTTTTTTCTTCTCAAAAGTTTAGGCACTATATGTTGGCTTACTCTACACAGCTGATTGAAAAAATATATCCTCTTAAGTACTTACTAAATAGGGAAACACTAAAAGGACAGATAGCTAAATGGGTGATGATACTTAGTAAATTTTATATCACATAAGTTGACCAATAATCTATCAAAGGGAAATCTTTGGTAGATCATTTAGCAGACATGCCTATACAAGATACGCATCCCCTTGTAGTTGAATTTCCTAATGAGTCTATCTTACACTTGACTCAAAATCCCTGGAAGATGTACTCCAATGGCTTATTTACACAACAAGGCATTGGTGTTGGTGTTTTTTTCATTTCCCCACAAGGTTACAAGATCTCTAAATCATACAAGATGACCTTCCCATGCACAAACAATGTGGCAAAATATGAGAGATTAGATAATGGGCTCAAACTGGCGTTTGAATGGAAAATCATGGAACTCCATGTCTATGGTGACTCTCAAATGGTAATCAAACAAGTCATTGATGAATACCAAACTAAAGATGAGAATATCTTACCCTACAAATGTTTGGTTGATGATTTGAAAAAATACTTCGTATTCATCACTTTTCAGCAATTGCCACATGCAGAAAATATAGCAATAGATGCTATGGATACCTTAGCCTCAATACTACAACTTGAAGAGCATCAGTTTTTCTATGATTTCCTAGTGGAAGAGCTCTCATTTCCTACCTATGACTCACTTGATTCCCAAATTTTCTTCTCCATCATTACCTCTGATACCTCTCACTATAGCCAAATCTATCACTACCTTCGATACCAAGCCATTCCTGAAGATTTATCTAAAAATGAAAAAAGAAACCTCATAAGAAGTGCATCCTAGTATTTACTCAATGCTAATGACTTGTTTAAGAGGATTCTAGATGGTACTATCCTTAGGTTTCTAGAACATGAGGAAGTTGACAAAGCATTAAGAGAAGTCTATGAGGGTATTTGTGGATCTCACTCAAATAGTATTTCCCTAGCTAAGAAACTATTTAGAGTGGGATACTACTGGCCTACCATGGAAAAGGATGCTATTCAATTTTATAAGACTTGTCAGAAATGTCAATTCCATGGGAATATTATCCATGCTCCTACTCAAGATTTGCTTCCTTTTATCACACATTGTCTATTTCAACAATGGGCTTTTGACCCTGTGGGACAGATCCATCCTTCATCTTTTAATGACCACAAGTTCACCATAACAACTAGTGAGTATTTTACCAAATGGTTTGAAGATGTTCCTCTCATCCATGAAATAGGAAAGAAGATAGCTATGTTTATCCTTAATTACATCATATGTAGATATGGGATCCCATTTTTAATTGTCACAAACAATGGAGGATAGTTCACAAATAGTGACATTGATGAGCTCTGTGATAGATTTCATATCAAATACCATTCCTCCTCAATCTACTATCCTCAAGGGAATGGATAGGAAGAGGCCTCAAACAAAATAATCCTAAAAATCTTGCATAGAACAATCAACAAATCAGGAAGGGATTGGCACTTGCAAATCAATCTAGCTCCATGGGCTTATAGAACAAGCATTAGAATGCCTACAGGGGCTACACAATTTGCGTTGGTCTATGGTTCTAAATCCATATTGATAATTGAAGTTGAGATACCTTCACTTAGGGTATCACTACATGGGCTTATCACTGATGATGACTACAGAGCCTCCTAACTTCAAGAACTAGATATACTTGATAAATGTAGAAAAGAAACATTTGAACATCTGAGGGTCTATCAAAAGTGAATGTTTAGAGGCTACAATGAGAAGGTACAACATCAAGAATCTCAGGTCGGTGATCTTGTTCTGAGAGAGAACCCAAAGAATCAACAACATTGAGAATATAAAGGAAAATTCAAACCCAACTAGTTGGGTCCTTTTTTCATCACTATGACATTTGGTTCTAGATCTTATCAGCTAGCTACTCTAGAAGGTGGTGTTCTCAGAGAGCCTCTCAACACTCTGCACCTGAAATGATTCTACAGCTAGACATCCTGCATTTCTTGTATAGTAATTTATGATCCTAAAAGAAATTCTAAAAAAGAATATAAAGTCTTAAAAAAATCCTAAAAATTGTAAAATGTCTTGAAAAAATGATCATCCTGGTGAAAACCTTGAAACAGACACCTTGATATATCCAAAAAAAATCAAATATCAAAAAAATACAAAATAAACAAATAAATGAAAAGAATAAAAAAAGAGAAAAAAGAGAAAAAGTACCTTGGTGAAAACAAGCGCCTTAGTAGAAAAAATAAAATAATCCCAAGTGGTGAAAACTTGGCAAACAAGCACTATTTTTAATCAACATTCCATCTATCAATGTGTGGTTGAGCTCTCATGCTTCCATCAACCTCCTTGCATTTCCATCTTGCTCTTTGTTTCCTTATAAGCCCATGGGATGGAACTAGTCTTAGTCTTATCCTTGGTTCTTTTCTATCATATGGGGGAAATCACACACCTATATGAGTTGTATGTGCTTTACCACTTGATCTTTTGAGCTTAACCTAAGTTATTTTATCAGTCCTTCCTGATAGGAAATTTATCGCTGACACTATTCGATGTTTCTCAACACCATAATCCCATAGTGTTTCTTAATACTACCAATCTAGACATCACTGTGTTTCTCAACACATATTAGATTTTTTACTATATACTAGGCACTTGCACTTTAACACAAGCACAAAGGTGTTCCTTAACACCCAATGCAACCTACATCCTAGAAAACTGAAAATGATTGAGCTATGTTGAAATATTTTCTTGTGTGCTTCCTATTATCATTAGTTTTTTCTTGTTATGTCTTTTAAGGTCGCTCTAAAATGTCTACTTGACTAGAGATTCACGACTGGGGGAATAAAATGTTTTCTTTGATTTCTTCTTGTAGTGTGATTTCAATGATCCTAAGCTATGTAATAAGCTGGGTGTTTGTGGTAAGAGCCTCCATCATGATGGGAACATCGCACATACCTTGACCCTTTTTTATTCAGACACTTAGGTGAGGTTGAAATTATCTCCTTGTCTTTTATTTGTGTGTAGCACATAAGATGACACTCATAGTTATCTTGACTGCTTGTGCTTTGATACGGGTGTTATCTTACAATATTAATGTTTAGGTTTAGAATTGTTACCTTACATCAGGCATTAAGGTAGAACAACAATTCTAACTGACAATGGAAACCTCTCCTAGTTGTGGGTAGACTATGATTAGAGAGGAATCTCCAGATTCTAGGCCGGTTCCTATCAAATATTGAATATCACTTTCTTGATCTTGAAAACTTGTTGGGAAAAGGGGAAAAGTACTTAAAAATCAAAAGATAAGGGTGATACACCAATGAATAATTTAGACTTTGTAAAAGATATGGGTTCCAAATCTAACTCACAAGATGAATACTTTAACAATTTGATTCACTGCTCAACATATAGGCTAATGAATTCATGCTATCAGGGTTCTACCACAAATAGCTTGAATAATTAACAACATACATTTCTCATGCAAGGCCTAGGGCAATTAATTAACTTAGGAAGGAATAGAAAATCATACACTTCTTGAAGATAATCAACAATTTGACACTTGTTAGAAAAGAAGAACAGGAATTGAAATTGAACAAATAAACAAAATATGAGCTAAAACACCTGGTTCATTTCTTCCAAAATCTGATGAAAATGGTTACAAAAAGGCTTCCAAGCATTTAGGAACTGAAAAGCTCACTATAGGCTCTCTCTCCAACATTTGCGACCCCCAAATTGATTATCCAAAATCAATTTTATAAGCTAACCTAGCCTCAAATCCAAAAATCAAATCTCCTCAATTTATCTTAGCAATGTGCCCAAAAATGTGCCACTAAACCAAATTCCTCAAACATGCCTCTTCCCTAAATTTTTGGCTTAACATAAGGAATTAAATCCCTTTTACAAGAAAATGCCAAAAATTATTAAGAAATTAATACTAACCTTATCTCCTAACTTCTATTTCCTAACTTAGATAAAATATCTAAGTATGAACTTATTACAAAGTGGAGAATCGACAAGACTCAACCCACTTGCATACACATGTCTCAAGAGAAAGGAAATAGGTGGCATGCTCGGTTTTCAAAGCCTTTGCTAGCACTGTTATGCATTAAATGCTCTATTCCTGGCGGATCCCAAATTTCATTATTTTCATTTGATTCTCGGCATTTGATCTTATCCTTTCAAAGAAATTTTAGGGAAATGAAACCCTAACATGTTGGAGAAGCTCAAAACTTTGTTGAGAAGGCTCGGCATTACCATGAAGAAGCTCGATTTTTCTATTGGGGAAACACTCTATTGCACTGGAGATAGTTGATGTTTATTATTACAATGCATATTGTTGTCATTAACTAGAGATAGCCTCTGTTAAGCTTGGCTTTCGAAATGAATTAGGAACTTGGAATACTAATAGGAACTTGAAGAAGAACCGTAAGTTGTAATTCAAACCCTCTATTTATTACTATAGCAATGAATATTTGTGAGTTTGAAACATGCCTTTGATAGATATTTGCTGAATCTTGTTTTTCAAAATGGGTAGTCATAGTTTAGAATATAGACTCTCAATTATCAATGAGAGCTTGAACTTGTTGTTTCACTTTCATACCACTCAACGTACGCCTCCATTAAGATAACTCACTGTTTGACTTTGAATAAGCAATATTTGTTTGCAAAAGAGAAACTTACGGTTCTCATTTCAAGTTCTGTTCATCTATCTTTGTATCAAAAAGGCTCGAAATCTGGAAATGATGCTCTTTCTTTGCAATAATAATGAAGCTTGAAAACTAAAAAATCTTAAAGAACTCTCCATGCTGAAAGCCGATATATGCACTCACTGTTATAATTTGAACTTGTTGTTCATCTTGAGATAAATCCTCAATGTTGAGAGATTTTGGGTATACATGAGAGTCTTTCTCCTTTATTTTGTTTACTGTATAAACAAAACAGTGATCAATACTATTCCAGACTTACTACTTACAGTTCGAAAGATTTACTGTTCCAGTTTCAACATGAGGTGAACTGTAAGTAGTAAGTTTTGATAAAACATGAACCCAAAAATAAACATGAGTTACCATAGAAAACTTATCTATCTTTATGGCACAAGGATGGATAAACTTGATCCCTCTATTCAGTTAAAAATCCATCTTTGATTAAAACTTACAAACACCAGTGGTAAAAAATTGAATGATTGATTGTTGAATATGACACATAGCAAGTATTATGACTCCAGTTTCTGATGTAAATTTGTTCATTACTGATGTAGCCTTAGCCTCTATTTGCTGAAATTTTTCTGTTACTCACTCTCTTGCTTGAGTACTGATATCAGTTCATTTTGAAACCAAGTATGGAAATGAAACATTGAAAATTTGGAACTGTATTCTGAATAGTAGCTTGATTCTTAGCATGGAACTTCTTTACACATCAAAACCCACTGTTCATCATTATGAACCTTGAACAGAAATTTTAAAAAGTTGACCTTCATTCCCACATACAAATTTGACAAACATCTTGAAATAAAATTCTGAATATGAACAATTGATGTCTCTTTTCTGACAAGCTTTGCAAGAAATACAACTGTTCCAATTCATACATACAGCTTTCATTAAACTTGGTCCTGTAGCTCTGATTACTATGTACACTTCTTTTTGATGTTGAATCTGCATTTGATATGTTAAGTACAACAAGATGTAAATGTTTTTCTCTTTGTTAATGAATTTTGAGCACGGGCTTGTGACACTCAAAAACAACAGAATGTTAATGAATGAGGTTCAAACACGGGTTCGTGACACCCAGTAAAAACAAACTGTGAACATTTAAATTGTGGCATAATCTTGAAGCACTGTTTAATATTCAGCAATAAATATGTTCAAAGCTTGAAAATGTACTTTGAAGAACATGTAACCACCATCTGTATAGCATCATTCTGCAATTGAACTTTGAAAATCAGCAATGTCTGACACTTCTTGTAGCTTTTATTATGGGAAACCAGCTTGTTCTGCATTCTTGAAAATGACTGAAAATGTAAACCAGTCCGCTGCTATCTACAAAATAGTTGGTTAAGCTTTCAAATAACATCATTATGAAATACATATTTCTGAAAAAGGTTTCTCAGTTTGGAAACATACTAAGTCCCTTTCATTCAGATATCTGGTTAATCAAAAGAAAACATACACCACAATAATCATTAGTAGCAAAAGGTTTGATGTTTTAAAAACACATCCCTTTAACACTACCTTACAGTGAGTGTTAGTATACATTTCCTTATTACATTTATCATTCTAGATTGATACATAGTTTGAAAATTAGATTGCTAAAGTATGTTATTCGCTTTTCATGTAGGATCTAATCATTTTTTCCTCTTTCTTACAGATATAAACCCTAAGGACCTAAATGCATATGGAGACTCAGGGAGTGAAGACCTAGATGCAAAGACCTGACAGACAACCAGCTAACTCAAAGACAACACAAGGCAATGCATGGGACCCCTATTCCATACTTCAATTTCTTCTTTCAATTCTACAATGTACTCTATTTATTGAATTGAAATACGAAACAAAAGGGACATTTGTATACTACATTCAGTATGAATGCACAATGTAATGATCATTGATGAATTCTGAATTATGTAACAGCTGATCAATACTTAGAGTACATCGATCACATCTGATAATGAATGTAATAAAGACATGCAAACTAACAAAACCTATAAGGTAATGTTAACTAGACAAACTAAAATGCAACCTTTTTCTACTAATGCCTATTGTATTGTATGCTTTATTTTTTAGTAATAATTAACATGGAAACCATGTTCAAGTCATCTCGACGCTTATGTCTTGATGCTTACATATATTTCCTACATCTTATTTAATAGGGTCCTATTCATATCTCCATGGTCACTCTTGCACCAGTGAAGGTTGTATTGATCTCCAATGTCCCAAACAATCAGATGATGAAAAATGAATGGCTATAGGATCGGTGACTTGACTTGTATCTTAGGTTGCATTTCATTCTAGGGCTACATGTAGTTGTGCATTTCTAGTTCCCTTAAGCTATGATTTCTTTTCACCCTTCCTTTCTCTCTGCCAAGGCATTTGACTGCAAATCCTTATCTTTGATCTTATTTTTGGGATCCAAATCAAAATTTGAGATCATTTAATTGTTAAATGTAGTTGACCACTAACACTATCATTTACTTCTCTTCTACTTTCTTTCTTCCTTTCCATTTCAATCCTAAGGGTGCATTGACAATATAGAAAAATCTTCTTCTTCTCCCAATCTACAAATCTAAAAATTGAACCAAATCTTTATCAATCAAGTCAATAAATGACTAAACATCATCTCTTAGGGCATCTTAGCTTCATCAGGAACCATATCAAGTTGAGATTCTCCACATCTTCTTTTTGAAAGAGTGTTCTCATCAGTTCATATCAGTTCACTCAAACAGACATCTTTTTGATCTCTTGGGGAAAATTAGGTTCATCGAGACCCATATCAATATGGTATTGTCTCTCAATCAGGTGTTTAGCTTCTTCAAAATTCTTGTCGATGCAGTTATCTCAAAACTCTCTAACAGATATTCAGTCTCGTTGCTTCATATTATTATATTATGGTGATTTATTAGGGAAGTATTGTACAATTTTCCCCCCATGGTTTATTGTTGACTGATATTAGTTATATTTTCATGTAACTATTATTTCTATCTTGTTAATCCTAACAAGTGGTATCAGAGTGAGGTTGTTTTTCAATTATCCTTTGCAGGAAGATCTCACAGTCTAGTGGGAGTCTCACGGTAGAGTGGGAGAAATGACAGACGAGGGTAAGCTAGAGGTTGAGAAGTTTAATGGGAAGAACTTTTAGTTATGAAAAATGCAAATGGAGGACTATCTCTATCAGAAGGATCTATGGTGTCCATTGGAAGGACAATCCAAGAAATCATCAACAATGTCTAATGAGGACTGGTATATTCTTAAAAGAAAGGCACTTGGAAGTATTCAATTGTTCCTGGCACAATCAGTGGCATTTAATATTATGAAAGTGAAGACAACTAAAGATTTTATGGAAACCCTAGCAAAGTTGTATGAAAATCCATCTGATTCAAAAAAGGTATTTCTCATGAAGTGTATGTTTAATATGAAGATGGAAAAAGGTGGATCTATTACTAATAATTTGAATGGGTTTAATACGGTTACCAGTTAATTATCTTTTGTAAGTGTTACTTTTGATGAAGAAATTAGGACTCTCTTGATTATGTGTTCTTTTCCTGAAAGTTGGAATGGCTTGGTAATGGTTATTAGTAACTCTGTTTCTGGTTCTAATACCCTAAAATTTGATGATGTTATCAGTGTGATTCTGAGTGATGAAACTTGTAGGAAAAGCTTAGGTGGATCTACATCTGGAAGTGTCTTGAATGCAAAAAGAAGAGGTGGAATGAATGAGAGAGGAAAACATTCAAGAAATCATGGGAAATCAAGAGGAAAATCAAAGGGAAAGAGGTCTGAATCCAAAGGAACAAATGATTTTTGGTACTATAGAAAACCAGGTCATAAGAAGAAAGATTGCTGGTCTTGAAATAATAAAGAAGGACACAAACAAGAAGGTAACAAGGAGGAAAATGTGGCAAGTAATAAATCTAAAGAGGATACTTTGCTTATTTCTTTAGAAAGTGTTGATGATTTATGGGTTTTAGATTTTGGGGCTTCATTTCATGCTACACCCCATAGAGGCTATTTTCTTGATTATGTCCAAGGGGATTTTGGGCTAGTTTATTTGGGAGATAATGAACCTTGTCAGATTGTTGGAAAGGGAAAAATTAAGATTAAGTTGAAGAATAGGAATCATTGGCAACTCTAAGAGGTAAGACATGTTCCAAGGTTGAGTAGGAATTTAATTTCAGCATGGAAACTAGGTGATGAGGGTTGCATAGTTACTTTTAATGATATAAATTGGAAGGTTTCAAAATGTTCCTTAGTAGTAGAAAAAGGTGTGAAAGTGGGCACCTTATATCTTTGTATAGGTCATACTATTCCTTCTACTTTAATTGTTTCAGAGGAAAATGAATGTTCAGGAAAAGTTATTGCAATTGAGTAGGAAGAACATCAAACAGTTGTTATAGATTCTGACACAACACTTTGGCACAACAGACTTGGGAAAATGAGTGAAAAAGGTATGAAATTAATTCATTCAAAGAAATTTTTACTTGGTTTGAAATGTGTCAATATAGATTTCTGTAAAATTTGTGTGTATAGATTAAAAAAAAGAGAGTTAGTTTTGTGAAGAATGGGAATGAAAACAAAATTGAGAAATTAGAGCTTGTGCATATATATGTATGGGGACCAGCTCAAGTATCTTCCCTTGGTGGCTCTCTTTATTATGTTACATTTATAGATGATGCAACAAGAAAAGTATGGATTTATTTCCTTAGAAATAAATTTGATGTATTTCAAACTTTTAAGAAATGGAAATGCTTGGTTGAGAATGAGAATGGTAAAATGCTAAAATGTCTCAGATCTGATAATGGTGGTGAGTATTGTAGCACAAAATTTGAAGATTATTGTTCTTCTAATGGTATTCATAGGCATAAAATTATACCAAGGACTCCACAAGAAAATGGAGTGGTTGAACGCATGAATAGGACAATAATGGAGTGTGCAAGGAGTATGAGGTTGCATGATGGGATTCCCTTAAACATGTGGGTAGAGGTTGTTAATAGAATAGTATATTTAATCAATAGAGGTCCATCTACTCCTTTAGGTTGTGGTATCCCAGAGGAAGCATAGACTAGTAAGAAGGTGAGTTATTCTTTTCTCAAAACCTTTGGTTGTGAAGCATTTGCACATATAGATTCTGAAAATAGAACCAAGATGGAAGCTAAGTCAAAGAAATGTGTATTTTTTGGATATGGCATTGATGAATTTGGTTATAGGGTTTGGGATTTTGAAAATCATAAAATTGTAAGAAGCGGGGATGTCATATTCAATGAGAAAGTGTTGTACAAATATTTGTTGCAACAACATGAGTAGAAAGAAAATGATTATGCAGTACTGGATGATACTCCAAAAGATGATGTTCTAGTAGTTCCTTATGCTCTACAATAATAACAAAAACAAATACCACAAACCCCAATGAATGTTAGACGATCAACAAAGCTAAGTAGACCTCCAGAAATATTTTCTCCCTCTTTGTATTCTATTTTATTAACAGATGTTGGTAAACCTGAATGTTATAATGAAGTTGTGCAGGTGGATACAAAGCTTCAATGGGAGTCTTCCATGACAGAAGAAATTCCCTCCTTGCTAAAAAATCAAACTTGGGATTTATGTAAGTTACCTACAAGTAAAAGGGCTTTACAGAATAAATGGGTTTACAGTTTGAAAGAAGAGGATGGAGGTAAGAAAATATTTAAAGCCATATTAGTTGTAAAAGGATTTGCATAGAAAAAGGGTATTGATTTTGATGAGATATTTTCTCCAATTGTTAAAATGACTTCTATTCATATTATTTTAAGTATTGTGGCTACTGAAGATTTGCATTTAGAGTAGCTTGATGTTAAAACAACTTTTCTTCATGGTGATTTAGATGAAGAAATATACATGGTACAATGACAAGGATTTAAGGTCAAGGGTAAGGAGAATTTAGCATACAGATTGCAGAAAATTTTATATGGCTTGAAGCAGGTACCTCGGCAATGGTATATTAAATTTGACACTTTTATGAATGAGCGTGGATACACTCAATGTCATTTTGACCATTGTGTTTATTTTAGGAGGTTGGATGATGGTATCTATATTATTTTATGTTTATATGTTGATGGTATGCTTGTAGTTGGGTCTAACATGGATCACATTAAGGGGTTGAAACAACAATTAGCACATTCGTTTGCTATGAAGGATTTGGGGACAGAAAAAAAAATCCTTGGTATGAAAATTTTCAGAGATAGGAAAACTAGGAAATTGACTTTGTCTTGGGTTGATTATATTGAGAAGGTGTTACAATGTTTCTCTATGGAGAATTCCAAATCTTTCGGCACACCCTGAACTGGTCATTTGAAATTGACTAAGGAGATGTGTCCAAAGACACCATAAGAGGAGGCTAAAGTATCCAAGGTACCTTATGCTTTAGCTGTAGGGAACTTAATGTATGTTATGGTATGTAATAGGCCAAATATTGCACATGCAGTGGTAGTCATTAGCATGTATATGAGTCACCTTGGGATTGAGCATTAGAATGCAGTCAAATGGATTATGAGATATTTGAGAGGTAGATCTAGCAAGTGTTTACACTTTGGTAGATCTACTACTATTGTAAAAGGTTACGTTGACTCAGATTTGGTAGGAGATATAGATAGCAGGTAGAGTACTACAAGATATGTATTTACCATTGGTGTGACATCAATGAGTTAGATTTCTCAGTTACCAAAGGTGAATTATTTATCCACTACAGAGGTAGAGTATGTTGTTGCTAGAGAGGCGACCAAGGAGATGATATGGCTTCAATTTTTCATGGAAGAATTGGTACATCCACAAAGGGATAATTATCTATATACAAATAGCCAAAGTTCCATTCATCTTGAAAATAATTTTTCTATGCACTCAAAGACAAAACACATACATTTGCAGTACCATTTCATTCGATTAATTTTGGATGATGGGTATTTAAAGCTGGAAAAGATACATACAGATGATAATCCAGCTGATATGTTTACAAAGATAGTAACAAGGGAGAAGTTTAACTCTCATTCAGCTTTGGTTGGTCTACTAGACTAAACATAATAAAGAATAGAGGAGTCCAGGGTGGTTGGATCTAGTGGGAGATTGTTGCTTTGTGTGGAGCCTAATCAATCCCCAAGTGGGAGATTATTATATTGTGGTGTTTGATTAGGGAAATAATCTACACTTTTCTCCCCATCCTTGCTAGGGTTTGGGTTCAGACCGAGCCGAGCCCCGAGCAGGGGTTTGGGGATGGCATCCCCCATACAATTGGGGGCGATAGCCCATGACTGTGCAAGGGTTTAGGGGTGGAGGCCATGAGAATTTTTTTTCTTCGAGGGGGGGGGGGGCTATTTTGGGGCCAATATGTTGTAATCAATTATAACCTTAAAGCAGAAAAATAAGCTTGTATAAAATGGCTTAGGGTTAGGGATTTCATTATGATGGATGTTTTAGTCACTTATTGTGGCGGTATTGAGTTGTAAGGGATTACGGATTGTAATCAGGTTATAATCACTAGATAATAATAATATTGGACTCGTTGTTGGTGGACATAGCTCGGAGATTGGGTGAACCATGTTCAATCTTTATGTCGTGTGTTCTCTTTCGTGTGTTCTCTTTCTGTGTGGTTTGTTTTTTATGGATATTAGTTATATTAACATGTAACTCTTATTTTTGTCTTGTTAATCCTAACACATATAAGGCTAGATACTCTTGTCTTGCTCATCATTTTATACTCAATCAGGTCTGAAGCTGATATCTCTCATATATCTTTATTCGATCAAGTTCAGAGTCAGTTCCTTATCTATAATCTATTCTTTGAATCAACACGTTGCTCACACATCGATTCAAAGAGGGACAAATGTAATCACCTAAAAATTTTCTACTAGAATCTAATCCCCTAATTTTGATCAAATTGCCTCAAATTAATCCTAAATCTCAAAGGCATATTTACTAGGCATAATTGTGCAAGGTAACCCTAAAAATCCCCCTTTTCACAATTAAATCAAAAATCTTATATCAAGCTTATACTATGGTCTAATTTCTAGAGCTTGCATATTTATTTAATTTCTATAACATTTCTTTTAATATAAAGTTCCTGCACTTTTATTAAAAGAACACATTCACTTCTGTACACACACTTAATCTTGATTAATTATAAATTAAAGGAGATTTGTGCTTTCAAAATTTCTATTTTGTCTTATCTTACCTAACATCTCCTTTGCCTCTTAATCCTCACTACTCATTTCTACCTAACCTTGCATCTCCTTCACTCTCCTTTTGCCTCTTCATCTCAATCACTCATTATTTTGCCTCTTAATCTCCACCCTCCATTCTTAAGGAAATTTCTTTCAAAGGAATCTCATCCTTGGCTCAAGGGTTCCATCTTGTTATCTTGCATCTATATTATCTTAGTCTTTAGCTTTCTTGATTTCTTTATTTCTTAGAGTAATCTTGTTATTTGAATCTCTAGATCTTAGTTTTTTTCATTTTACATGCTCATAGCTCTCATGCATTCTTAGTGTACTTCATTTCTTAGCATAATCTTGCATTTGTTAATCTAGTTTTCTTTCTTAATTTGTTTCATAGAATATATCTTACATTCTCATTCTAGAACACTAGTTGTTTTGTATTCATTCTAGCTTAATCTCTCATTCTAGCTTAAATATTGCATTCTAGTTCATTTATAGTTTTGCATTTGTATTTGAATCTTCTATTTTGGAGTATTCAAGTCACTAATCCTCTATGCCAATTTGATGAGCATCATGAGAAGGATTAAACTCACTTCAACTAAGATGCAACAAACCACTTTTAAGGATTTAGTTGGCTCATTTGGTATGGCCTCCTATAGCTAAATTCTTGAGCTAATGGCTTATTGAGTGTTGGTTTTTCCTCTATTTGAGTACCAATTTTAGACCACACAACATCCACATGGGAATTTTCATTACAATATTTTATAAGACAGAGCCACAAACTACCCTTTTGGATATGAGTCTCAAACCTCCCTTCATCCCTGTATATGTAGCATAATTAACCACCTTAGAATATTCAAGAAAGTGGAATTTTCCCATTTTGGTGCCTAGACATTCAATTTCGCACCTTAAATAATTTTTCTCTCTCTTCCTTTTGTATTGAAACTTGAGTTTTAATGGCACAAGTTCTAAAAGCCATAACTTTGAACCATGTACTCAATTTTCAATTATAACCCCTTTTTGGAAACCTCTTAAAATGCTCTACAAGTAGGACCACAAAGTGTTGTCCTGGATAAGTTTTGATCTTTTTTAGAGTGTCAAAATCCTTCAAAATGGAGTTCAAATTTTTCATACCACCCTGTCCAAAAATGAAAATTAAATATCTTAAAAACTAGGCTTGATCTTGCCACAGAATTTTATTGGTAGGTTTATATATCTGAAATAAACCTTTAGCGAAATAATTGGAACAATTATTTATAAAAAAAAAATAACTTAATAAAAATACTAAACTTACCAAAATAGGAACCCTCCCCAAAGATAGCCCTTATTGAAAAACTAGAAATTTTTTTATATGATGAAATATTGCTCTTACACCCTAGATGCTCTTGCATCAGACACCTAGAGTAACTTGAGAAGTGATCATCTCACATATCAAGTGTGTAGAGGAAAACCATGGTGGTCAACCTCTTCCTTTTATTATTTCAATGAATCTTCAATAGGCCTTCCTTTTGACCATTTGACTAGGTACATCTCTTCATATTTTGTTTTCTAGTGCTTCTTCCAACATGACTATCCAAGATGTCTTCTATCTCCTCTATAGATGAATTAGGTGTTGGAATATTCCACTATGCTTCTTCTATTTCATCTTCAATACTTACTTCAGGATATTCTATCAAATATCAAATATTAAACACAAGTGCAATATTGAGTTCACTGGGCAACTGTATTACATAAGCACTTCCTAAATCATGCTTCTTTGGGATTTTTCATAGTCCAAACTTCTTCATCTTCAACTTATTATATGATCCTATGTAAATATCTCCTTTCTCAAATGAACCATGAGCTCATCTCTAATCTGAAATTTATTATATGTCTCTATTTTTTTTATCTCACTTAGTGTTATACTAAATATTTATTTTATTAATATGCTTTCTCACCTCTTCTTGTAAATTCTTTAGGTGTTTTGTAAAGTCTTCATTATTGGCACTACTTTTCTTTCTTTCATCCAACTTCCTTAATTCTAAAGTATTTCTTTGACTACTTCCATATACAATTTGGAATGGTCATTTACTAGTGCTCCTATTGACAAAATTATTGTATGCAAATTTTGCCTATGGTAAATTTGGATCTCACCCCTTGGGTTTATCTTCTACTAAGAACCTCAACAAATTTACCAAACTCTTACTCACCACTTATGTATACATATTTGTCTATGGATGGTGCATTGAGTTGAACTTCAAATCTATCTTTAGATTTTTCCACAATGTCCTCCAAAAGTACCCAACAAACTTAGTGTCTCATTCTGAAACTATGTTCATTGGTAGACCATGTAGTCTCACCACTTCCCTACAAAAAATTTCTACTACATGAGAAACATCATTAGTCTTTCTATAAGTAATGAAATCTTCCATCTTTGAGAACCTTTCTAGCACCACAAAAATGGAATCATGTCCTCTTTGAGTCCTTGATAAAAAAGAGAACAAAGTCCATAATATTGTCCTCGTGTGGCCTCTCTAGTATAGGTAATGGCTGATATAAACTTATATTATTCTTTTCTCCTTTTGTTGTGTGCCATATTCTACATTTTTTTACAATCTTATTAACATCTTGTTGCAATTGTGGAAAGTAATAATTCTCACTAACTAGAGAAATGGTCTTATCTCGACCAAAGTATCCAACCCATCCTCCACTATACTTCTCTTTGATTATAGTTTCCCTCATGGAAATCTTTGGAATAAAAAATTAGCTACCTCTAAATAACATATCATCTTAGATTATAAAATCCAACCACCTAGTCCTATCTAGAGTAACAGGATCTATAGAAGCTCTCCATACCTTGCCAAATTCAAGATTCTCAAAATATAAACTCGTGAGTTCTTGGAACCCAAAAAAATTGATCTACATCTCTATCAAAAAATTATGACTTCTACTCAGGGCATCTACAACCCTATTAGACTTTCCATTCCTATGCTTCAAAATAAAAGTGTAACTCTACAAAAACTCAACCCTTTGATTAAACTTTCATTTTCTATTCAAATATTATGAAGGTTGATGACCACTAAACAAAATAGACTCTTCAGGAAAAGGATAATGTCTCCACTTCTTTAATGCTTGAACTATAGTATAAAATTCTTGATCATAAAAAAATATTTTCTTTTGGCATCATCAACTTATCACTAAAATAAGCAATGGGTTTACCTTCCTGACTCAAAACAACTCCAATGTCATTTAGACTAGCATCATAGTCTACTTGAAATACCCTATGAAAATATGGAAGTACAAAAAAAATTTGTTTTGTAACTTTTCTTTTCAAAAAATCAAAACACTTTACTTATCATGCAGTCCACTTAAACTCTTTTCTATCCCCTCTCATTGTTTCAGTTAAGGGTTCACATATACTACTAAAAATGTTGATAAACTTTTTTTAAAAGCTAGAAAAACCCTAAAAAGGTCTTAGTTGAGTAACACTCCTTGGATTATTCCACTCAAGGATAGCCTTCACTTTCTTTGGGTCCATTTTAAGACCATATGTTGAGAAAAAATATCCCAGGTACACTAACCCCTTCATAATACTGCACTTCTTCAAGTTAATCAACAATTTTTTCCCGTTAACTTCTCAAAGAGCCAATGAATATGAATTATATTCTCTTCCAATGTCTTACTAAAGATAAAAAAAAATATCATTCAATTAAGAATGAAAAAATTACTCAAAAATGCTTTTGATATCTCATTCATGAGCCACATGAATGTGCTCAGTGCATTGGTTAGCACAAAGGGCATGACTAACCACTCATACAAGCCATACTTTGTCTTGAAGGTTGTTTTCCATTCATCTCCTTCTCTAACTCGGATTTGGTGATATCCAATCTTCAATTCTATTTTTGTGAAGTACTTAGCTCCACTCAAATAATCCACAATGTCATCCATTCTTGGTAAGGGAAACCTATAATTGATAGTAATATTATTGATAGCCCAAGAATCTATACACATCCTCCATTATCCTTTTTTTTGGTTCTAATACTTATGGTACTACACAATGACTCAAACTCTATTAAATCAACCCCTTATATAATATCTCTTGCACTTGTATATTCAAATCTTCACTCTCTGATGGAGTTATTCTATGGGTTGTCTTATTCATCAAATTGGCACTAGGGATCGAGTCCATTTGAGGAGTAATATTTCTTATTTAGGGAAAGCTATTAGGTATACTATTAAATATAATATCTTGAATCTCATCCAAAAAATATGCAACTTATAAAGGTACATCTTCTACTTCCTCTTTATCAATTTTTAAAATTAAATAAAAACACATATGCTCATGATTGATACCTTCTACAAACTTCCTTCCGTCAACTAAACATACTATTGCATTACTGCACACCTTTTTCACTATTTCCTTCAATGGCTTCAGCTTGTTTCAAACTCCATCCTTTTCAAAGAATAGGTATTTTCATATGTTGGAATTAGGAGAGATAAGTATTGAGAGGGGAGGGGTGAATCAGTGTCTTCAAAACTTCACTTGTAAAACCTTTCAGATCTATAACTGTATACTATGATAACTGATCAAAATAACTTGAATCTAATTGCATAAATCAATCATCTAGTTAACTTGAAAAAGTAAACAACATGAAATCAATATGAAAATCACATAACACAAGTATTTTGGTAATGCAGAAACCCTTGTAAGAAGGTAAAAACTGCGGTGGGGATGACACCCACAAATTCTTCACTACTACAGATAGAAAAGGTTTGCCTGTTAAGGCTACAAGTTTTGATCACTTCTGGTGATTTTACCCTATTAGGAGTAATATATTAGATCAGCTAGATCTACCTAGTTATAGGATTTTGACAACACTAATGAAGTGTGTACTCGGTTAAGAGATTTACATAAGACTGTTAAGTCTACTCTGTTAAGAGATTTTATCAAAAACTCTACTACAATTATAGGCAATTATCTGCTAGTTTGACAACTCAATTGTCTGAAATGGATTTATAAATGCTCATAAAAATATCACCTTCACTATGATGATTCACTGCTTTGTTCTGCTTGGTAGCCTTCTCTAATTCTGCTCAATCTGATATCCTCTGTACTTTGTTATGCTCGTTAACCTGATTGACTTGAAGTTAGGCAATGGCTTCAAGTGCTCCGTGATTCATATATATCAGTTCACTAACTTCTTATAAAATGATGCGAACATACAAAATATATAGTGTTCTATTTTTTTCACCTTAGCAAAAATTAGGTTACAAAAATAATCATAACCCTAAGATCTACGGTGCAAAATTAACCTAGATCAACTATTACAATAAGATAAACATAACATTTAATGAGTATCTTTTACAATAAATGCTCCTCGATCTTGGTAAACCATTTTACAATCTGTTGTAACCATTTTCATAGAAGAATGTGCCATTTCAGATTACTATGTCATTTTTTGTGATCATCAACAAACACTATATAAATTGCTCGATGTATACTGTGATGCTCGGTGTTTACTATCCGTCGGTGTCGCTGTCGCTGGTGCTCGATAAACTGTGTAATGCTCAGTGTAAAGGCTTTACTGACTGCTTTGTCTTACTTTTGGTTACTGACCAACTCAATATAAGTGACCGACTGACCTGTTTACTATCCTTTGATACTAATAACAACCTTAAATGCTCAATAGAGATTAACAATCTCCCCCTTTGGCATTAGTATCAAAACTTTGAATGTATATAAACAAAATGTTTCTATATATTCCATATGTCTCCACCATATACATATCCACAACAAAAAATTTCTAAGTACAAAGTACTCCCCCTCGGTGCATGCTCCCAGTAATATGCACATATCAAAGTATACTTATTTGGCATATACATGTTTTCCCCCTTTTTGATAATAATGCCAAATAAAAAAAAATAGAATGTATACTTACATCTTACCAAAAATGTTTGGATGGGTTTTCTTTACAAACTCCAAGAGGTTGTCCCACTCGTCTTTCAAGTTGGTAAGAGCAATATGCTCAAGACCGACTTGTGCATGCATATCAAAGATATTATCTAACACCGAAATCTCTAGTGTTGCTACAAGTTATTCAGCTTTGACTATATGAGTTTCAAAAAAATTCAGGTAAGGAGTGAGTTCTATTTGTAACTCTGTGACCTAATCAATGATTTTCTCTTCTTGTTTTCTTAGATCTGCTATCAACCACCGGAGTTCCTTAACTCGATGAATATTCTTTAAGAAAGCATTCAGCTCAGTTATAGCTACTTGTGTACTCAACTTTATTTCTGCTTCTAAACCTTTTATCTTTTCACTGACTTCTACAGTGAAGGTGTCTGAAGTACAAAGCTTGATAAAAAATTGACAGATTATTTGGGTGATAGATTTTACCTCAGTAATGACCTCAGATAATTTTACCTTTTTCAGTGCCACTTCTGTGCTAATCCTTTCTACCAATTTTTCTTGAATCTTTGATTCTACCCGTTCTTCTATTCTTTTATATGCATCTGTATCAAGGGCATTGATTTTGTCAGCAACTATAGCAAGTTGATCTATGATGGGAGTATTCTCATCAATATTTGTCTCTGGTACTATCTGTTGCAGAATATCCCTCACATAATGTAACACTTCTTTGTGTTTGTGTTCTTGCCTTAACTTTTCTTGTGCCACTTTCCTTGAACATAGTTACCCATATCTACTTAGTTCCTCGGGGCTTAGGGTTCTCAGGTCACATTCTGGTATAATTATGACTTCATCAATGGTGACCGACCCTTTTGCTTTCTTCTTCTTCTTCTTCTTCTTTGCAAGAGGTGACTTCTTCTCACTAATAACAATAGCTTTTTCTCCACTCTTCAGAGTATCTTTCCCAATTTACACCATATCTTCCTTCTTCTGCTCCTCGGTAGATGGTGTGGGAGTCTCAATTGTAGTGTCAGGTGGGTTCACCTCGATCGACTTTGTTTCTTCTGGTTCCTTTGTTTTTGTAGACTATGCCTCTATTTTGGTAGGCTCATTTGTATCTATAGGTTGCTCAGGTGATTGTATCCCAGTTGTTTCTTTATTTTTCTTAGGATGAGAAGCATCGGGTTGTACTTGTGAAAGTATTTCAACTACCTCTGCAAGTACAAGAAGTTCACCCAGTAGAGATGTGAACACACTATCAGTGTCTAGTGCTTCATCTTTATTTGGTGCAATAGTCACATCATCATCATCCTTATCATCAAGATCACCGTTAGTGATGTCCTCAATGAGTACATCATCATCAATTTTCTTCTACAAGTGGATCTTTACTTGATCCGGTGCATCCTGTGAAATTCTTATTTCTTCCTTTTGTTTGGTGATATCAATTACCTTGGTAACTGATATACCGGTGTCCTCTAATTTCTTTCCCTTGTCATCATCAATGTATATACCTTTACCTTTTGAACTGTGTCTCTTCTTAGATAGTTTTAGAAATGCTTCCTATTCAACTCTCTCTTTTTCTTTCAAAATTGATGTCCATAGAGAATCACATGTGACATCTATATCAGTCACATTCTCATCCATTATCTGCATAGCTCTATTCTTGACTAGAAATTGTGCTTGGTACTTTGTCATGTATTCACTTGCTATATCATAGCTGAAGTGTGAGGTTGCACAAACTAATGATTGTTCTCTTTTCCTTTTCTTAGTATCGAGTGCAATAGCCCATCTCTCATTTATTTTGTCATCTAGTTACTTCGGTAATTGACATGCGAATTCCATTGGTACTCTTTTGAATTTAATCATCATCTAGATGATAGCATGTTCTAGCTTTGTCTTGTCCTCAATTAACATTTTGTTAAATTTTCCTATGCCTGGATCTACAAGATTTCCATTTTCAATTATATCTTCAATTATTTCTTCTATTGTACTTTCCCTGTTACGAACTAGCTTGAATTGATTAGGATCATTTTCAATGTCAGTCTCCTCTATATCTTCTTTACTTATTATGTATTTCCTCTTTTTCTTCGGTGTCTCAACCACTTTCTCATTCTTTCTCTTTATGTATTTCTTAGTCGGTGTAGCTGCTCTTCTTTTTGCTACTTTTACTATTTCTTCTTTTTCGGTAGGTTGTGTTGCAGTCGACGAATGTGTCTTCATTCCTTCAAGTTCTAGTAACTGCATTTCCTGTTCAACATTGGTGGGAGGAACCAGTGTGTGATCCTTTTCTTTGTCTGACTTGGTCTCCTCGCTCTCATAGGGCTTGTTAGCCAACTGTAACTGACCTTCGATTATTCCTTTAACCAGTGACTCTACAGATGAGGCAGATGCATTTCCATATTTTGTTGTGAGATCTTTTCTCATTTTCTTCGCCCTTCTAGACATTTTTCTGATCTCTATGTTTGTAGTGATTTGTGACTTAGCTTCCTCATATGTGCCAAACCTAGTGGCAATGATATCTATCGGTAATGCCAGCAATGCATTAATAGATTTCAAAGTGAAATCATAATTCATTTTGTATCCCATCAGTGCCAACCATTTTGTTCTCGGTTCTACTACCTTTATCATAGAGTGATCTATGTTGACTACAAAACATATGTCATCTTCAAATTTACTCACTAATTCCCTTGGAATTCTACTCCTTTGATGCATTTTTGCCTAAAATTATTTGAAATATGCATTAAATTCCTTATTCAGATTATCTCCTAGACTTTTCATCATTTCACCAATTTGTGTAGTTATTGGTTTATCGAATTGCCAATTTACTTTACCGATACCAGGTACATATTTTTGTAGATAGAAAAATGTACAGACAAGTAGTGATCCATACTTACATGTGTTGGACTTCTTTGATCTTATTGTCTTCATATTATCTTGCAGTTGGTGTAGTAGCAGTTCGGCAAGACCTACTTGGTAATCTTTCTTCACAATTTTATATGCCATGTCCACGGCACTGCAAGGTACACTATTTAGTCTACTAGATTGAAATATCTTGTACCCAATGATGTGTGCTGCAAATTTTACCACTGGGTCTTTGATGGTTGAGATTTTCAGTGCCCTACCGTCCCATCGAGCTCCAGTGTTCTTTTCAACGTCGAGACAAGACAAACTTTGAAAGGCTTTTTCTTTGTCAGTTGTAGGGTACCCAGTAACCCTACTGATAATCATCTTTGTGACATCAACAGGTTTATCTAACCAAAATTTTCCATCATGAAATCTTCTTAGCACAATTCTTATCCAATCAGTGCTGAATGTTTGCGGGAAGTATGTAAAATGTGATAACCCTGACTCCTCAATCTTCTTATAATTAGATTTTATCTTCCCATCCGGTCCACAAACTTGTTGATAAGTAGAAATGGTCTCAAAATCACCTACTTCTCTGATTTTGTACTGAATATAGGCTCTAACATCTTATGTTAACAAAACCCTATCTGGAATACTAAAAAATGCACCCATATCATCTGTTTGTGCTGCAACCTTGGGATGTGGTTTGAATTTGGCCTCGGCAAAACTAGCCCTAACAATTAATTCTACTTCCTCCTCAATGTTTTGTGATTTTCTTACAATCGATGTTGATGCCATAAATTGTTTCTTAGGGTTTTGGCAAGCAATAGATAACCAGTGTTCGGTAGTAAATGAACTTACTCGATATCATCGAAGAATTATCATCGGTTCGATCTACAGTAGCTTTGAATCTTTTCTGGAAAATCTTTAGCTCGAACTCTTCTCTGTAAAATCTCTATTCTTTGAAATTGCAATGTAATAATGAACTCTATTTATGCGTATTTATAAACTTTTCAATATTCCTGCTCAAATTTTGGTGCATTAAATGCGTGACCTAACTTTTGATATGAAACAGTTGTTAGCTCAGTAATGTCTTCAATTTCCTTTGCTTGATTAACATAGAATTTCTTTATCGGTTTGCACTATTGTCGGTTAACCTTATATAGCGATTACCGACGGGTAATCAACTGTCATTTCTTCTTTTACTGACTATGTGACATTTGCAAACTCACAACACATAAACCATAGTGCATCTTTATTCATGCAGATTTGGTATTTGTACATCATATATAAGGAACTGTATGTAAAATGTGATCATTTAAAAATGTTAGTTCCATACATACCTTTGTCATCTTAAGTGGAGGTACCGATGTCACCCAATCTAGTGGATGAGGTTTCACCGATAGTGTTACTTGACTCAGCATTGTCATTAGATGCCTTCTTCCACATTGTGTTCCTTAACTTTGTAATTTCTACAATGTTATATCCACTCTCAAATATATGGTTTTCATCTGGTGCTTGGTCTCTGTAGTTCTTGCTTAAATGACTGACCTTGTGACAGTGCATACATGCCATTCCTACATTTGTCCAGTTTCTTGATTGTCCAATCCAACTCTTTCTATAATAGTTTGCTACAATATGTCCATACCAACCACATACAACACAATTAGTCCATGTATTATAATCCCAAACATATGAGTTACCTTGTCTCTTCGGTTGATATGGCTTTTGTTGTAGTTTCTCTTTATGTGTCATGAATTGTTTCATTTTTGCCTTGCAGTCCCTTGCAGTGTGTCCATGCTTATTACAAGTATAGCATATTTTCTCCTTAGTAGTATTATTAGCAATGTCATTCTGCTTAGCTTTGCATTCATAAGCTATATGTCCAAAATTACCACAGTAATAACAATATCCATTGAATTTAGGAATGACAGGAGATTTACCTTGTGCTTTGCTTCTGCACACATTAGATGTATGTCCTGGTTTTCCACAGTGATAACATGTCAACACTTTAGGTTTTTGACTTTGATTGTTGTTGACTTTTTCCGCTTGTTGTGATGATTCTCCTTCACCGGTGTAGCATATACCAGCTTTGCTTCTGAATCTTCTCTGATTAGTCAGGAAATCATCAATCTTTTTAGAACTGTCCTCAGCTATCTTCATCATTTCATTATGTTGCTTTTGTATCTTTATTTCATTTCTCATTTTTTCATTATCTTCTCTGAGTATTGCAACATCTTCAAATCTTCTTGATAATTCTCCATTTACTCAGTTCATTTCTTGATTAACTATCATCATATGATTTGATACTTGGAAGTGACAATCTATGAGTCTCTGTATTTCACTTTCTTTTGCTTGAATTTGTTCAGTCATTAGTCGTCGGTCTTCAATAGCTAGATTCTGATCTTGTTCAGCTTGTCTACCATTGTTCATGATTTCCACCATTCTCACCATTTGAGATTCATGACCGATTTGAAGTGATTTCACTTGCTCAGATAGATGCTGATTCTTTTCAGATAAATCAGAGATTATGCTTTCAGATCTGTCATAAATGCTTCCAGAGCTCTATCCAATGTGATCAAATATTTCATCAATAGGTTCTTCATGATAACCGATTTCATTCTCCAGGATTGCAAGATTCTTCCTTTCAACCAGTAATTTCTTCAATTCTTCTTTGGCTTGCTTATACTATTCCACAAACATCTGTATTTGTATCTTTTGATTCTCAATAGTCTTATCAAGTTTGTATCTCTCCATGACTTAGATCTTTACCCTTCAGTGGTTAGACTGTTCAACAAGAGAACTGTGCTCTGATACCAATTGTTGGAATTAGGAGACATAGGTACTGAGAGGGGAGGGGTGAATCAGTGTCTTCAAAACTTCACTTGTAAAACCTTTCAAACCTATAACTGTATACTGTGATAACCAATCAAAATAACTTGAATTTAATTTCATAAATCAATCATCTAGTTAATTTGAAAAAATAAACAACATGAAATCAATATGATAATCACATAACACAAGTATTTTGGTAATGCAGAAACCCTTGTAAGAAGGTAAAAACTGTGGTGGGGATGACACCCACAAATTCTTCACTACTACAGATAGAAAAGGTTTGTCTATTAAAGCTACAAGTTTTGATCACTTCTGGTGATTTTACCCTATTAGGAGTAACATATTAGATCAACTAGATCTACCTAGTTATATGATTTTGACAACACTAATGAAGTGTGTACTCAGTTAAGAGATTTACATAAGACTGTTAAGTCTACTCTATTAAGAGATTTTATCAAAAACTCTACTACAATTGTCAGAAAGTAATAGGCAATTATCTGCTAGTTTGACAACTCAATTGTCTGAAACAGATCTATAAATTCTCATAAAAATATCACCTTGACTGTGATGATTCACTTCTCTATTCTGCTCGGTAGCCTTCTCTGATTCTGCTCAATCTGATATCCTTTGTACTCTATTCTACTCGTTAACCTGATTGACTTGAAGTTAGGAAATGGCTTCAAGTGCTCCATGATTCATATTGTACACACTCAAATGGTGCACTTCTCTAAATCATTTCTTCCAAGAGAATCCATGGATTGGAAACCTTGAGAAATTGATTTAGAGCTCCCTAGGCATGGAGTGCACAGGTGTTAAGAATGCTCTCAGCTAGAGCTATTAAGCCAATAACCTTGCTAGTAAACCATGCAATGGGAGATTCAAATGAAGACAAGGGCAAGAATGCCAATATCCCCAAGAATCAAATAAAAATGCAAATGCAATACAACTTTGCTAGAAATGGAAATGCAAGCTAAGCTATGGAATTGAAAGAATAATGCAACTAAGCTATGAAAGGAAAGAACAAGTATTACAAAGCCTCCTAATTAAGCTACATGAATTAATCTAAAGCATAAAGGAAATTAAGCTAAATATGAATCTATGAATGCTATGATAATGCAAGAAATGAAACTATGATAGCATATAGATGCAAAAGCCAAGAATGCTCCAAATCTTCAAAAGCTCCAAAGTGACCTAGAAAACCTACATCATAACATTAGCATAAAAAGATTGATATGAAAATGAAAAAGAGAGCTCTCCTTTTAAAGGAAATGAGAAAGAATGGACCATGGAGATTAAGAGGCAAAAGATTTAATCAATGGTGGAGCATCAAAGAGAAGCAATCCATGTGCACAAGTATCCTCCAATGAGAAAATAAGAGTTGACTTTTGTGTCCATATCAGACAAAAAGTACTTTTCTTCTTTTAATAAAATAAGAATAATGTTTTATTTGTGCAACTTAGGATAAGAGGAAAAGTGGGAGGGCTTTTTATTTAATTAAAAGAGGAGGAAACTTTTTTTAATTAAATAAAGACTTTAGGATAAAATGGTTAGCCCATAGAAAATAATCAAATAAATGACAGAACTAGGATTTGATCAAGAATAAGCAATTGATGATTTTAGCAAATAATGCTAGAAAGGGGCTAATAGTCTAGATGACCATTTTTAGATGATTACATTTGTCCCTCTTTGACTAATATGTGATCGATCTGGGAACACATTACGTCAAAGAATAGATCATCTAAGAAGGCAATAGAGATTTGACTCCAAAGAATGAAGTGCAAAGAGATAGAAAATCCTGCATGGTCAGCCTGGTAGCGACAATACTGAACACTTAGGAAAGAGATGGATAGTATCAGAACTCGAGATGAGAACTAACATGTCAAGCACAAAGATAGATTGATCAGAGCAAATGGAATGGTCAAGAATATACTCTAGAGAATAGCCAATAGGATATGATGTGTCTACCCCCTTGGGATCGAAAGTGAAATCAGGTAGAGGGAATGCAGAAGCAAGAGCAACATGATCAAATCACTAGAAATCATAATCAAAGATGAAAGATAACAGAATAACCATCAAGTAGTGAAGATATGCCCTAGTCAAAACCTTAGAGAGAGATGAATGAAATGAATGAAAGACTAGAAGGGTGAGAGAGATGGAGATGAAGAGGTGAAGATGCCCCAGCAAAGATCGAAGGATCAGGCTTCAAAAGGTCATCCAACTGCGCAAAAGAGGGAGAAATGTTGAAAAGTGATTGTGATTATCAAGATGAACTCGGATTTTGATTTTGATCCTGAAATGAAGAGAAAATGATCTGATATGAAAGACAAGAAGCGAAAGACATGATCAAGAAGAAGCAAAAGGTGAGCGCAGTTTGACTAATAAGTCCATGAAAGATGAAAGGAGAGCTCTCTCCATATGCAAGATGCAAAACTAACTAACATGAACCTAAAAATGCAAGCTACTATGAAAAGTGGTTTACTTGTAAGGTCACAAAGCTTTTAGACTCTAATATTCATCATCGAGCATTATTGGTAGCATCGTAAGATCATACAATACACACTAGCATAACTATGAGTATATAAATATGATCTATATCAGATAGATATGTGGAAATCCCACCTAGGCATCAAAGACATATAGGTCAAGATGACTAGTGCAGTGAGATTCCCTAAGTTTGATATGGCAAGATTATACTCGCATCGAGACACAAGGAAAGTTAAGATGGCTATAAGTACGCACTTGCAAAAAAATAGTCAAGGATAATACCTTGTGGATCCTAGAGTCAAGTGGAACAAGCATAAATGCTCATGACAAAAAAGATCAACAAAATATACCCACAGGAAGAAAGAAAATAAAACATGTCCTCATGCCCCAGTCTTCTAGCTCAGCATCATCGAAAACTATTTGGGATAGAACACTCATCAAAGAAATCATCAAAGATAGCACACAAAGAAATAAAGTCAAACAAATCTCAGCAAGTCAAGTGTTTAAGTGTGTGTGTGTAGGTGATAGAGTCAAACTTTGAGTATCACATCTGCCAGTGAGAAATATCTTATCATTCTAGACTGTTGGTAGGATATCTGATAAGTGTTGAGAAACATTCGACACTAGGGAAGTGTTAAAAAACACTATTTAGGTGGTGTTGAAAAACACCGTTTGCAAGGTGCCTAAGAAACCTAGATGCACAAAGAGACCCAAGATAAGCTAGAACAACGTATGCCCCCTAGACTAAGACAAGAGTCAATTCCAGGTAGGAGAGGCAAAGTGAGAAGTGGAGCGAATGAGTGCCACGCAAGACTGATAGACATAGGTGCAAGGGTCTCAAGTAGCACCTGTTTCCAGGTTTTCACCACTTGATAGATTTTTTCAGGACCTTTTTTAATTTTTTTTTATTTTTGCTACCAAGGTGCCTATTTCCTGGTTTTCACCAAGGCACTTTTTCTATTTTTTTGAATTTTTTGCATTTTTTTGGTGAGACATCAAAGTGCCTATTGCTAGGTTTTCACTAGGATGCTCATTTTTTCAGTACTTTTTATGCTTTTTAGGATTTTTTTAGCATCATATATGATTTTTTTTGAATTTTTTTAGGATCAATAAAAATATGTACAAAGAGCTCCAGAACTTCAGACATAGTACTTCTTCAAATGTAGATAATTGGTAGGCCCAGTAAGCTCTTCTTCCTCTGGCGTAAATAACTAAGAGGCACTAGACCCAAATGTTGTTGTGATAATACAAGGTCCTAACCAATAGGAACCAGCCCTAAGAAATTTGCAAGCTAGCGCAGGATCATTAAAGTGTGATCTACATATATCATCGTGAACTTCAACTAGCACTTTGTCTGACTCCTCTATTTCTAGACACCGCAGGAGAGTTCCATCTAGACCCTTCCTATATAAGTCACCAAAGATGAGAGTAAAGTGCGAGGCATTATGGATGAGATTTTCAAGGATAACATGATCTTGGAGATAGGAAAAGATGGTGGCATTGTAGGAATTATGGGCAGGATAGCATAATTCTTCCACCAGGAACTGAAAGCGGGATTTATGCTTTTTCAATTGTAAAATGGATGTCAAAGTAACCAAGGCATTAGCATCTTTGATCTAAGCTCTAGGAATGTGCTGAAATATGACATATGTGAAATAATTCTTGAAAAAGTTCACCATTTTTTTGTAGAGAATTAGCTTGTCATCTTTTATTTGATAATCATCATTTTTTAGCAGGTCTTTATTTTGACTTTTTTTAGGTTCAGATACCGCCACAATGTGGTTTTTTCCATCCAACCATTTCTCTTTTCTTTTGATTTGATGATTGAGATACTTGATTTTTGATTTAGTCCTTCTTGTTGCTAGTTTGCTGGTGGAAGAAGTAACAGGTTCAATGGCATGGTGATCCTGGGTGGACCAAGCTATGACATCTGATTTTGCAAGTTGAAATGAAGTGATTGGTTCAATAGCATTTATGTGAGTGATGTCATCTCTAGTGACAAGAGAGGTCGAGCCTATAGGGTAAGCTCTGAAAGTGTTAAGATCTAGACTTGTCATAGAAGGACCAGCGTGGTCCACTAAAGCAATACATGGATTAAACTCATTAGACCCTATGCAAGACTCATCAACTATGTCAGGTTGGTCACCATAAGTATGAACCACATCCACTTCCATATCCACTATGGAAGATCCATCAGAGAGAGTATCCCATTCATATTCATTTGAATATGTTGTTACGCTTCTACTGGGATGCTTGCACCAAGAAGGGTTAGGACCTTTAGAAGTAGAGGCTTCAGCGTCATTATTTGTGAGATCTCCTCTTTTCATTAAGCGTGCAATATTTCTATGCTATCTATCAAAGCTCAATGACTCATTAGGTATAAAATTTCTGGATGTGGAGGCTTCAGCTATATCATCAGTAGACATGCATTCTCCTTCCCAAAGGAGTGAAGTAGAAGGAAGATTATCTCCCATTTGAGCCATAGTGTGCAATGGTGACTCATCTGCATCTGTGTCTGAATCACTAATCAGGAGCATTTCTAGAACATGTACGGAGGTCATCATCGGCACCATATCCTAGACCTATTGTAATCTTAGAGGGTTGGCCATTAGTATGACTCAAAGGCTTGACTAGGGTGTGTCCATTATCATTTATAGGTCCTTGACCTTGATAGCCCATTTTCTACAAAAATTTATATCCTTTACCATAGCACTTAGGGGAAATAGGAGTAGCAATAGTGGTACTATCTTCTTCATCTCTATAGATCCATTCTTTAATAGCTTGTTCTTCTCTTTCTGCCTCTAGGGGTATGGATGCTTGAACAAAATTACCAAAAACTATCATAGCAGAAGTAGAAGGCTTCATCTTATCAAAAGGCCTCCCATATGATCTAGGAGAAGTAGGCATAAAAGCAAGGGAATCCAGTCTATATTCACCCATACCAAGGCTCATCATCTTAAATGTTTTCTCAGCAGCATTCAGGGACGTAGTAGGATCATTAGATGGTTTGTTGTGAGGAAAAAATGTTTCAGCAGTAGCAAGAGCATTAATAGCAATAGAATGATCCCCTGGAATAACAATTTCAGCTCCGTTATGAGGGAATTTGATGCACTAATGGTATGTAGAAGGAACAGCTTGCATGTCATGGATTCAAGGATGACCCAAAAGGATGTTATAAGCAAGTGGGATTTCCAATACTTTGAACATAATATCTTTCATGATAGGGCCCACTCGAACAGCCAACGTGACAAGACCTTTGGAAGATCTTTCAACTTCATCATATGCCTTTATAGTAATTTTTTGTTTAGGATCTACAGAAAATTTTGATAAACCCAACTATTGCACCACATTGAAAGAAACAATGTTTAACCATGCATCATTGTCTATCAGGACTCGGTGGACTCAAGTATGGTAGACCATAACTTCAATATGTAAGGCAAGATTGTGAGGGTGACTAATAGATACGTCATCTTCTACAAAAAATGATAGATAATGAGGTGATGAGATGTGGTTGACCATAGCCTAGAACCTATCTGGGTCAATGTCATTAGGGACATTAGTTGTACGTAGAGCCTTTTCAAGGATCTCCTTGTGCAAAGGGATAGCTCAAGCAACTCAAAAATAGATATCTGTGATGGTGTCTGTTGTAACTAATGGACAAGATCATAGCTAGACAAAGCTGGAGAGCTGTTGGTTTGGAAGATGGGGCTAGCTTGGGATCAGGCGTAGTTTTAAGGACCATTTTAGCTTGCCCCCTAGTAACAGCATTTAGTGTCTCACTTCGGGAAGATGAACTACCACGTGTTTACAAGACCAACTTTGGCATACCCTGACCAACTTTATTATCATCTTGAGGTCGCATCATAAGAACATTCTCAATAGGCTCTACCATGTTGATCAAAGGCAAATCAAAAGTATATGTGTAGTTGATCTTAGCATCATGATTCTTCTTATTTGGTTGAGAGGACTCCCCCTTGTCATACTTAGGTAGAGGATCTTTGAAATCCTAGTGATCAAAGTTCTTAACTAAGCCATCTATGAGAATTGTGCCTCCATCAATAAGATCTTATATAATATCTTTAAGCATGAAACAATTGTCAGTCTTGTGTCCCTTGTTTCTATGATAGTGGCAGTAATGATCCTCTCTCCACCAATCAGGCTTAACTAGTGGATCATAGGGATGATTTTTCTCAGGAAGCGTAAGATAATTATTGGCAACCAAAGTCTTAAGAATCACATCATATGGTTCAACCAATGGGGTATAGACCCGTCGTCAAAATTGCTTCTTTGGCTTATCTGGATACTAAGGCTTAGGAGCACTATGAGCATTGGTAGCTTCTTGTTGTTTTTCTACGTAGATAGCATTAGAGAGGTTGAAAGTAGGTTCTTTAGCTTTTGGGACATCTACAACCCCATCATTAACAACATACTTGTTTATATTCCAAGGCTTGCTCTTGTCTTCGCCATTGCCTCTAGTATCTTTATTAATAACAATATCCCCCTTTCTAATGGCCACATCCTCAATCCGATATGCACTTTCAACCATGTCATTGAAAGAGGAGAATAGTTGTTTCCTTAGATCATAATACAACTCAGGCACAAGAGTGTTGACAAAAATATCAATCTTTTCTCTTTCGGGTAACTGATGAGAATATCGAGAATACATTGACTTCCAACATTGCAAGTAAGTGGCAAATGGCTCACCTTGATTTTTTCGTAGAGCACTTAGATCTATCATAGTGATAGGTTGTTGAATGTTGTACAAATAGTGTTGTGTGAAGCGCATAGCTAACTCATCAAAAGTCTTCAAAGGAGGTGTCAACTTTGCAAACCATTCTAAAGCTTGTCCTCTTAAGCTTCAAGGGAATAATCATAGCAAAAATGTGTCTTCACAAAGGAATTCCATGCTAAGAGCATAAAAGTGACACACATGGTCATGGGGATCACCATTTCCATCATACTTGTCATACTTGGGAACCTCAATATCCCTAGGAAATGGGACCATGTATAGACTTTTATCAAAAGGAAGAGCACAAATAGATTCTACAAAGGAGACCTTTCGAGGCTCTCTTTCTATTGCCATTTGGGTAAGGCATTGATTTTTTCGATGTAGTTCTTCCTTAAGGACTTCCAATTTAGTCGGTACTCTTTGTTGGACAATTTGTCTGACATCATAGCCGAGAGGAAGCTTGTATCCTCTAGAAGTCATATATTGGAAATATTGGTCTCCATTACACTCTAAAAGCTTAAGCATCTTTCGTTGGGAGTCCCCATCTTGTTCAAATGCAATAAGATCCTCACTAGAAATATCATCGATGACCTCTTCCTCATGGTGAGAGGGAGGTGGTCTAGGAGGTGAAGAAGGTACATCAAAAGTCTATCTTGGAGGGGACCTTGGTGGTGTATTGTTTCTGTTGTTGCCACTGGTGACAAAGAAAGGTCTATTTTCATAGCTACTAGTCCCGGTTGTTCATGGGACGTCCCTATTGAAGTCATGCACCTAGCAGCTTCCATTAAGCTTTTACTATCCTCTCTATCCAAGAGTGCTTGTTTATCTTTTTTCTCAAAGTGTTCTTGCATACGATGATATCTCTCTTGTTTGTTTATAGTAAGTGAGACACTGTCTATGTTTTTGGGGGTTTTGAACGCGAAAAAGAGGAAGCCTCCTTTGTACCATAGGGTAACCTTAGAATCCTTAGATTGGTCAAAACTAGAACTGTCATTGCGAGTGGGCACTTGTGAGCATCTAGTTGGAGAAGGTAACTGAGTGTAATTGAACGGAGGATGATTCTCCTACTCAAATTGAGACCGAGTTGTAATCAGCATGAAAAAGAATTGTTGGTTGACTAATAGAATGAGACAAAGTTTCTCAGATATTGAGATAAGAAAAAGCTAATAGAGATCACTTGTCAAGATAGAACAATAGAGATGGCTCACCAAAGGTTCTCAAAAACTTACAGTAATCAATTAACTTAAGCTGAGAGATGAGAAAGAAGCTTGATTAGCAAGTAGCTATAGAGGTAACCGTAATGTGACAAGTGATCAAGAGTAGCATTTGTTAGGCTCAAATCCAATAGTTTTAACTCTTTTTTTTTTCAGTCTAGAACAAATCTAAGCATGTAGACAACAAGCCAGCATTAGATAAGAACAAGAAAAGACACTCTATGACTAGTTAAAACTCAAGTTTAGCAGCTTCGGATTGCAACAGCGATAGGACAACAGAATGACTCAAGGAGATACTTTCCAGGAAACTAGGGTGATAGTTTATAGCGAGGTGATACTTCACCTTAAGCCAGGTGATAGTTTTCAATAATCCCAGGTGATACTCTCCAGACAAGCGGGGCAATAGTCCAGCAGGGGTGAACTATCGCATGATATTTCTCTCCACAGGGTGCGATACTGTTGCAGAATTGTATGACTCTTGACCAGTGAAGTGCAAAATCTCAGTTTTGAAAGCAATTTGGTCAATGTTGTAGATTGCAAGTACAATTTATTGGTTTCAAGCACAATAATATCAGGAAGTAGAAAAGTTTGCAAACAGTAGGTGATCAAACATGTCATCAAACACTTGTGTAAGAGCAAAAGCAACCTTGCCAAGACAAGCAGTTGGGATATCAAAATGAAAAATTCTATGAGCACTACTGTGATGTTTGTATGTTCAAGAACATTTGCACAAGTACATAACAATGAGAATAGTTCAAGCACTTGCTACCCTAGAAGGACAAAGGCTCAATACTTAGCAACTTGGCCCACACTTGATGTTCCATTGCCTCACACAAAGGGGTTTCCCACAATAGATGTTGGCTTTGTCATGGAGGTGTCAATGACACAACCAAAGGAACACAGATGGTGAGTAATCTTGGGGTGATCCAGGTTATTCCACTTGGATCAATCCTTGCACCAAGAAGCTAAGTGAAAAAATAGGGTGGCCTCTACCTATGATTCTTAGTAAGGGCTTCCGTTCGTAGTACCCCTCTTGCTCCTCAAAAAGGACTGGGACCTCGCAGCCACAAGAGTACCTTAAGCATTCTTGCTCAACACTTTCCTCATGGTCACAATCCCACAAGTACTCACCTCAAGCGAAGACAAGTACTACGTCTACCAAGGTTTTGTGTCCTTGATAGCCTTGAGATTATAGTGGGTTGGAATAGCTTAGTATTAGCTTGTCCCCACTTAGGTCATTCCTCTTGATTGCTCAAGAGCAGGCCCGCTAAAGGATCTTAAAACTAAACAAAGATTGGATCAACTTTTGAGTGTCAGGATTTCTGGTTCACCTCAAGGGTGAAGAGCATAATCTCCTAGCTCAAAAATCTCTCCCAAACACACCAAAAAAAGAGTGCAATTACCCTCTTGCTTTCAAAATCCAAAGATGGGTCAAGATTTTCTGGTTCACCACAAGGGTGAAGAGCATACTTCTCCTACCACCCAAAAATTCCTACAACAAGATATTATGTTCCTATCAAATGAAACAACTAGTAATTGCCACACTTGAAATGAAATAAACAAAAAACACTTTTTTTTGGTTTTCTATGCTTGGGAAGCCCTACAAAAACAATTAGTATCCCTTGTGCATTTGAAGCTTTGACATGTGTTCTTTTGGCAAAATATTTCAAGCAATGAGAGCACCTACAAGCACAACTTGTTAGCCCCACAATGGTTAGCACATCAAAAATCAAATAATCTACCAATAAAATAGGTGATCAAATGGCAAAATTTGAAAATGAAACCGACATGGTTCGATTAGGCTTGGAAAGATCTTTCCAACAATATATCACGCTTAAATTTTTGATACCATATGTGAAAATTTCTAAAAAATGGGTGCCAGTTTTCCAGAGTGGCACAGATTCTAAAAATGCTAAAATTTTCAAAAAAAAAAAAAAGAAAACCCAAAACTTGCAAGAAAGAACCAAGAAACAACTCACTGTCAGGTACAGGTGATAGTACAGTCACCAGAAGTATCGCGTGATATTTTACAGTATACTGGGGCGATAATATATTTCTGGGTGATACTTTACTGTACTAGTAGGCGATAGTATGTTCTGAATAGGGTGATAGAATGTCTCAAATGGAGTGATACTTTAACTAGTAAAGTATCGTGCCACCATACATGAACTATCACGCGATACTGGAAAACTATCACGCAACAATCTGAGACTAAAAAACCAAACAGCCAAAAATGAAGCTAAAAATTGATGAAAAATTAATGGAAATGCAGCAAAAGAAGGACAAAATAGAGTTGTTCTGACCCACGGTGGGTGCCAAAATTGTACACACTTAAATGGTGCACTCCTCTAAATCATTGCTTCCAAGAGAATCCATGGATTGGAAACCTTGAGAAATCGATTTAGAGCTCCCTAGGCATGGAGTGCAAGGGTGTTAAGAATGCTCTCAGCTAGAGCTATTAAGCCAATAACCTTGCTAATAAACCATGCAATGGGAGATTCAAATGAAGACAAGGGAAAGAATGCCAATATCCCCAAGAATCAAATGAAAATGCAAATGCAATGCAACTATGCTAGAAATGGAAATGCAAGCTAAGCTATGGAATTGAAAGAACAATGCAACTAAGCTATGAAAGGAAAGAACAAGTATTACAAAGCCTCCTAATTAAGCTACATGAATTAATCTAAAGCATAAAGGAAACTAAGCTAAATATGAAGCTATGAATGCTATGATAATGCAAGAAATGAAACTATGATAGCATGTAGATGCAAAAGCCAAGAATGCTCCAAATCTTCAAAAGCTCCAAAGTGACCTAGAAAACCTGCAACATAACATTAGCATAAAAAGATTGATATGAAAATGAAGAAGAGAGCTCTCCTTTTAAAGGAAATGAGAAAGAATGGACCATGGAGATTAAGAGGCAAAATATTTAATCAACGGTGGAGCATCAAAGAGAAGCAATCCATGTGCACAAGTATCCTCCAATGAGAAAATAAGAGTTGACTTTTGTGTCCATATCAGACAAAAAGTACTTTTCTTCTTTTTATAAAATAAGAATAATGTTTTATTTGTGCAACTTAGGATAAGAGGAAAAGTGGGAGGGCTTTTTATTTAATTAAAAGAGGAGGAAACTCCTTTTAATTAAATAAAGACTTTAGGATAAAATGGTTAGCCCATAGAAAATAATCGAATAAATGACAGAACTAGGATTTGATCAAATTTAAGCAATTGATGATTATAGCAAATAATGCTAGAAAGGGGCTAATAGTCTCGATGACCATTTTTAGATGATTACACATATATATCAGTTCACTAACTTCTTATAAAATGATGCGAACATACAAAATATATAGTGTTCTATTTTTGTCGCCTTAGCAAAAATTAGGTTACAAAAATAATCATAACCCTAAGATCTACGGTGCAAAATTAACCTAGATCAACTATTACAATAAGATAAACATTACATTTAATGAGTATATTTTACAATAAATGATCCTCGATCTTGGTAAACCATTTTACGATTTGTTATAGCCGTTTGCATAGAAGAAAGTGTCATTTCAGATTACTATGCCATTTTCTGTGATCATCGGTAAACACTGTATAAACTACTCGGTGTATACTGCGATGCTCGGTGTTTACTATCTGTCAGTGTTGGTTTCACTGGTGCTTGATAAACTATGTGATGCTCATTGTAAAGGCTTTACTGACTGCTCTGTCTTACTTCTGGTTACAGACCAACTCAATATAAGTGACTGACCGACCTATTTACTATCTTTTGATACTAATGACAACCTTAAATGCTCAATAGAGATTAACATCATACCCATTGTGTATTTCATGATGATCAAATTTTCATGGTTTTCCTAACAATAGATAACAAACATCTATAGGCATAATATCACATAATACCTGATCATGATAATTTACATTTTTGAACTTTACCACACATTGTTCAATGTCGAAAGCCTTGTGATCCTTTTGCAACCAAGCAATCTAGTAGGGATTCAGATCCTTCCTTCTCTCTAAATTTAATTTATTAACTATTTACTCTTAAACAAGGTTATCATTACTACCACCATCTATAATGACATTGCATACTTTACCATTACACTTACATCTTATGCAAAAAAAATTCATCCTTTTCTTAGGTTCCTTTTCATCGTACAACAACTTTTTTGGCAGTAAAGATCTCTCTACTTTCAACATCTTTAGAGTGTGAAGAATTAGCATCCTCATTTACATATGCAACTTGTGCATGTCTCTCTAGTCTCCTATTTGTCCTCCCTTGAAGTTTGGAACACTCATATGCTCTATGTCTTTCTCCTTTGCACTGGAAACAATGTTCCATGGAAACCTCCTCTTCCTTGTACTTTCCCTCTTCCTTTTCCTCTTTAATCTTTATCATTTTGACCACAAGGATGATAGGAATTATTTCCCCTCTAATTATGACAGTGACTAGAGTCACCATTCTTCTTTTGATCTTCATTTTGGCCTCCATAAGATTGTCCATCAGTCTTTGAAATATTCTCTATACTCTTGGACAGATCTTTGTGCTTGCTTCAACCCTTACATTTTATTTAAAAAATCAAGCTCATAGTCAACAAGAATGAATTATCTCTTTAATTTTTTCCACCATTCGATCTCATCTCGTTATATTCTTCTTCCCCCTTCTATTTTTCTCCAACTGAACCTCTTTCCACCAAAATTTAGCTTTGCCTTTGCAAATTTGACCCTCTAAGGATCTTCTACCTCCTCATACTCAAAGTACTCTTCTAGATTAATATTCACAAAAAATGTGGAAACTTCAATTTTTGGTCTCTTTCCAATATTGGAAATGACCATAAAAAACCTATCTTTGTTAGGATCTTTGGTCATTTCTTATTCTTATTGAAACTAGCCTTCTTAAACTTCATCCTTACTTTCATCTTTTGCCCTAATGTAATGCCTAAAAATCTAGACAAAACACTGTTAGATAACTGAGAGGGGGGATGAATCAGTTAAACTAGTTATCCTTCAGTCCCAAACTTTGAGATGTACTTTTTCAAACTTCTTCAACAAAATAATCAGCTCGTTAAGATATTAAGATTAACTTTATGTTCATTTACCTATTGCTAATAATTTCCAAAACTGTGTTTACCGATTAATCAAATATGAAATATGTAAAGTATGATAGAAATCCAATCACAACAAATAACACATAACATAAAGATTTAACGTGGAAACCCTGCTAAGGGAAAAACCACCTGTGACCAGTACCCCAAAATATTTCACTCTTTTGAAGTGAGCTAGGTTAGGAGCCAACCCTGTTAAAGGTTACAAAACACACTGTAAGGTGTGACCTTGTTAGAGGATTTATCACTGACAGTTCTCCCTCAACTAGCATTTACTATGGGTTCAACAAGAAAATAATTAACATTCCTTGAATGTCATATTGAAATACAAAAGACTGTTAAGTCCACTTAGTTAAGAGATTTAGTTGTAACAATCATTAAACTAATATAGTAGTGATCTTATTCATATACCACTCAATTTGCAAGTATTTAGATCTATGCTAAGCTCAATATAACTCTTCTGATCATTAATCAATTCACTCCATTATATCCTCCAACTTACTTCACTTGGTATATAATTCTCTGATGCTCGATAATACCTGCAGTTCAGCTTAGTTATGTCTGTAACCAGTTTGATCAGTAGTGCATGAAAAATGTATTCACACAAATTCTCTTGTAGTCTCAATTCATCTGGAAGATTCAACAATGAATCTCATGTCTCTTAAATAGATGTGTAAACCAATTTCATCTCATCCATTAGATTTTGCCTCTTAATCTCCATTGTTTTTTTTTCGCTTCAAGCTTCCTCGGTAGTTGTAACAATAACACATTTCAATCTCTTACCTTTGATTATCTCTGAATTTTTTAAGTCATTTGATCTTCATAAAAAAATCTATCTCTTACCTCAAAATCATAAGCAACTGCCAACTCGTCAATTGAAGTCAGTTGTTATAAACATTTAATTTTTCATCCTACTCGGTCAATACAAAATGTGTTGGTGATAACTAACTCAGTTATTACTATCACTCGATATATACAAGACTAACTCAGTGTATACAAAAATCTTCAATTACCAACCACATTTACTTGTTCAATTCCGATCTCTTCTTCATAATAGAATAATGTAACATGCTCAAGTCAACAACATAATGCCATAGACTCATCAATAAGTTACCCATATCTGTCATATTCATCTTGTCCTTATGTAGATATCTCATTTCTTCACCATTTCTTCCTTCTATAGATGTTCAAATGTTTGTAACTATCATGATAAGTATAGTCAAAACTAGTTGACATCAATGACAACATATTAAACATCAAAACTAGTCTACATGAAATTTTGTTGTAGTGATTAAACATATTAAATATCAAGCTAGGGAGAGCTTATCAAGATAAAACATTTATCTATATAGTTGTAGAACATATGTTTGAATATATTGACAACAATGCCAAAATATGATTAAATGATTTAATCATCTTACGTATTACTTTAATAGCTCAGTGATCTCCTAAATCTTCATCAATATATTCAATCAGTTGTAGGTTAACAATCTCTCCCTTTGGCATTGATGACAATACAATATGAAATATGCCATATAATACCAAACATATGTTCTACAACTATATAGATAATTTTTTTATCTTGATAAGCTCTCCCTAGCTTGATATTTAATATGTTTAATCACTACAACAACATTTCATGCAGACTCTCCCTATGGATTTGATCTTCTTCAGTTCACTTACCAATAGATATATCTCTTCCTGTGTTATTGAAATCCTTCTCTCCCAAATGATATTTCATAGAAATCTCTCTCCCTTTGACAACAATGCCAAAAGAAAATATTCAAACAACTCGTCAATTGAAGTCGGTTGTTATAAACATTTAATGTTTTCATCCTACTCGGTTAATAAAAAATGCATCAGTGATAACTAACTCAGTTATTACTGTCACTTGGTATACACAACACTGACTAAGTGTATACAAAAATCTTCAATTACCAACCACATTTACTTGTTCAATTCTGATCTCTTCTTCATAATAGAATAATGTAACATGCTCAAGTCAACAACATAATGTCATAGACTCATCAATAAGTTACCCATATCTATCATATTCATCTTGTCCTTATGTAGATATCTCATTTCTTCACCATTTTTTCCTTCTATAGATGTTTGGATGTTTTTAACTATCATGATAAGTATATTCAAAACTAGTTGACATCAATGACAACATATTAAATTATTTAATCATCTTACATATTACTTTAATAGCTTGGTGACCTCCTAAATCTTTGTCAATATATTCAATCATTTGTAGGTTAACAATCTCTCCCTTTGGCATTGATGACAATACAATATGAAATATGCCATATAATACCAAACATATGTTCTACAACTATATAGATAAATGTGTTATCTCGATAAGCTCTCCCTAGCTTGATATTTAATATGTTTAATCACTACAACAACATTTCATGTAGATTCTCCCTGTGGATTTGATCTTCTTCAGTTCACTTACCAATAGATATATCTCTCCCTGTGTTCTTGAAATCCTTCTCTCCCAAATGATATTTCATAGAAATCTCTCTCCCTTTGACAACAATGCCAAAAGAAAATATTCAAACAACTCTTCAGTAGCCAAATAGTATTTTTGTTGTTCGGTCCAGATCAAGTACCTTCAAGTACTAATATACAATTCTTTGTTCTAGTTTCTACAATCTTCACTTCCTTCACAACCTTAGGAATCCTAAAGTGTGAGCTACATGCATCAACATTATTTTATTTTATGATAAACTATAGGTTGATGCAACCTCTTGATCACCTTAGTGACTGATAGACAGGGAATGGACCCCTAGTCTAGACCTCAAGTACTCAAAAGTATCCTTCAGTGAGTGTTTAGTAAATATATCTGCAAGTTGTTCTTTAGACTTCACAAACTCTAGTTTCACTTGCTTTTCTTGTACTTGTTTCCTCAAATAGTGATACTTAATTGATATGTGCTTTGTCTTTGCATGCATCACTAGATTCTTTGAAATATTTATGACACTTGTGTTATCACAATATATAATTACTGGATCAGTGATCTCCTCATTCATTCCTTTCAACAATTATTTTATCCATGTAATATTTGAACAATTAGTAGCAGCAACAACATAGTCTGCTTTAGTAGTTGACTGAGAAATACATGCTTGTTTCTTACTTATCCATGTTACAAGTCTTTCTCCCAAAAAGAATGCTCCACTAGTAGTACTCTTTCAGTCATCAATATTTCCAGCCCAATCTACATCAGTGTAAACTTATAGTTCAAAATTGCCTTCCTTCTTGTACCATAACCCATGATGCTCGATGTTCTTCAAATATCTCAAAATTCTCTTAACAACAGTCATATGTGATTCCTTAGTATTGGTAGAAAATCTTGCTACAATCCCAACTGCATGTTCTATATTAGGTCTACTATGTACAACATACATCAATTTGCCAATCATTGATCTATATAGTGTCTGATTTACCTCAGTTGATTCATCATCTTTTGTTGATTTGTATCTGGTAACCATAGGTGTTCCAACTAGTTTTGAATCTTCCATTCCAAATGTCTTCAATACTTCCTTGATGTATTTTAATTGTGTGATGAATATTCCTTCACTCTCTTGTAGTATTTGCAATCCAAGAAAGAATTTAATCTCTCCAAACATTGACATTTCAAACTCTTTTCTCATTTTAGCAGCAAAATATTTGCAAAGATTATCATGTCCTCCAAATATTAAATCATCAACAAAAATTTCAGCAATAAATATATTATCATCAGTTCCATCCTTCAAATATAAATTTCTATTGTCACTTGTTCTCACAAAACCATTACTAATAAGATAAGCATTCAATATTTCATACCATGCTCTCGGTGCTTGTTTGAGTCCATACAGTGCTTTGTGCAATTTTCAAACCATGTTCTTCTTATTCTGATCAACAAAACCTTTAGGTTGTTCTATGTAGAATTCTTCCTCAAGAATTTCATTCAAAAATGCATAGTTTACATCCATTTGATAAAATTTAAATCCTTTATAAGCAGCATATGCAAGTAATATTCTAACTTCTTCAAGTCTTGCTACTGGTGCAAAAGTTTCACCATAGTCAATTCCTTCTTCTTGTGCATATCCCTTACATACAAGTCTTGCTTTGTTTCTAGTCACTTCACCATTCTCATTCAACTTGTTTCTAAATATCCACTTTTTTCCAATCACATTTTTGTCACTCGGTATCAATACCAATGTCCATGTTTTTTTTTCTCTATCTGCTCAATTTCTTCATTCATTTCTTTAATCCATTCTTCATTCTCAAGTGCATCTTTAACAATTTTAGGCTCAAATTCACAAATTAAACATGTGTTCTATCTTAACTTACTTTGAGTCATCATGTCATCTTGTTTGTCTCCAATAATATGGTTCTGTGGATGGTGTCTTCTCACAAATTTTGCCAACACATGCTCTCTTCTTTGTTCATCAGTCAGTACAGGCTCAATTTCTTCCTCGGTAACATCTTCCTAATTCTTGGTTTGTATTTACTGACTCTTGATATCATTTTCCTGTTGCTTGGTAGACTCAGCCTATGGCTCAGGTAGATAGTCTGGATGTTCAATATATGTAAATCTACCATAGTCTTCTAGTTCCTTCTTGCTTTCTTCATCATTTTTCTAAGAAAACTCATCAACTTTCACATTAGCACTTTCAATCATTTTGTTAGTAGCCTTGTTCAAACATTTGTATGCTTTTCTCTTAGTAGAATATCTTAGAAATATTCTTTCATCACCTTTAGAATTAAATTTATCACTTCTATCATCTTTCAGAATGTAACATCTGCTTCCAAAAATTTTGAAATAACTTACATTAGGTGTGTAGCCAAACCATAACTCATAAGGTGCACCTTGTTTGTATCTTTCTTTAGTTGAACTCGGTTTAATGCAGCAATGCTAACAGATTCTCTCCAGTACATTTGTGCAACATCCTTTTCAATCATCAGTGTTCTGGCACAGTCAACTATAGATCTATTCCTTCTTTTTGCACTATCATTCTGTTGTGGTGTCCTTGGTGTAGAAACATGTCTTTTAATTCCATGCTCATTACAAAAGTTACTTAATTCATCACAAATAAACTCACCTCCTCTATTTGATCTCAAGCATTTTAAATCTTTCTGGTTTCCTTTTCCACTTTAGCTTTATACCACTTAAACATTTTGAAAGCTTCAGATTTCTCTTTCAAAAACATAACTGTCATCATCTTAGAGTAGTCATCAACAAATAAAATGAAATATTTGTCACCATAGTAACTCTAAGTTCTCATAGGACCACAAAAGTCAGTATGCACAAACTCCAAAATACCTTTAAAAGAATATTTTTTGCTCTTAAAACTAGGTTTAGTCATTTTCCCTTTCTGACATTGATAACACATGACATGGTCAGGTTTAGATAAGCTCGGTAAACCTCTCATTTTTCTTTTCTTACTGATTTTAACCATGTTATCAAAATTCACATGACACTGTCTCTTATGCCACAACCACACATCTTCATTTGTAGTCAACAAACAAGAAGTTTTAGCATTATCAAGATAAAATATATTACCTTTGGATTGCTCACCAATATCGACCAACTTTCTAGTTTCATCATAGATCCTCACCTTTCTACTTTCAAATGCAACTCGATGACTTGAATTATTCAATTGTGCTACACTCAACATATTATAATTAAGTCCTTTCACCCAATATGCATTCTCACATCTAATCTTATTGTTCAACAAGATAGATCCCTTTCCTTTCACTAGATATGGTGTATCATTTCCCATTTTAATAGATCCTCCATTATAGTGTTCAAGATATTCAAATTTTTCCTCATCACCATTCATATGATGTGTACAACCACTATCAATAATCCATGTATCATTCTTGCTAACTTTAGATATAAGTGTTGTTTCAACATACCTTTCTTCTTCTTCTTAATCTTCTTTCATAGCTATGAATACCACCTCAATGTCTTCATCAGTCGGTGTCAGTATCAACATCATCATCTCTAACTAGGTAACAAGCCTTCTTGCCTTTATCTTTATAATCTCAGTTGTTTCTTTTGTCATACTGTCGATTTCCTCTATGTTCTCAGTTATCTCTTCTAGTAGACTTTATTTCACCAGATCAGGTATTGTCTTTATCATCATCGTTCCTGTTAGGATATCTAGCTGCAATATTGCCAATTTATTTATAGTTAAAACATGCTAAAGGTAACTTTCCTTTATACCTTCCTTTACCTTTCTAAATTCTCCTAGCCATAAGTGCTTCAAGTTCATCAAGTCTATCTTCACTGTCACTATCACTTTCATTTCTTATGTTATGTTTATTGCTAGACTTACTAATCTTCAAGGATGACATAAATGCAGACTCAACACTCGGTACAATACTATTATCATAGTTATTCAGCTCAAAACTAGTCAACTTACCAATTAGTCTATCAAGTGTAAGAACATTACCCAGTGTAGATCTCATTTCATGAATAGTAGAGATTCTAATAGCATAGATAGGTAGCAAGGTTCTAAGAATTTTACTCACAACAGTGTCTTCATCAATAACACCTCCTTCTCCTTGGATAGCATTAATGACCTCCTTGATTCAGTTACTATACTATGTAATGTTTTCACCTTCTTTCATCTTCATATCATCAAATCTACCTCTAAGGCTTTCAACTCTAGCCCTTAGTACATTTTCATCTCCTCCATGAACTATTAAAAGTTTATCCCAAATTTCTTTTGCTGAAGTACATGCTTTGATATCTTTAAATTTTGCATTAGATAGGGCAGTAGAAATATCTATCATTGTCATGTTGTGTTCATGTCTGTCTCTCAGTTGATCAACAGTCAAAGGTCTAATAGACGGTTGTATATACTCATTATTCAGATAGAATAGCAAAGATTCTCTAATTCCATATATGTGCAACTTCATTCTTCTTTTCCATGTTGCGAATTTGTCCTTGTTTATAGTAGGCACCTCTCTTTTATACATCTTGTGATCTTTAGCTCAAGTCCTTCAAATTTCCTTTTCAAGCACACAAGCTCTCATACCAATTGTTAGATAACTGAGAGGGGGGGTGAATCAGTTAAACCAGTTATCCTACAGTCCTAAACTCTCAGATATACTTTTTCAAACTTCTTCAACAAAATAATCAACTTGGTAAGATATTAAGATTAACTTCCTATTCATTTACCAATTTCTAGTAATTTCCAAAACTGTGTTTACCGATTAATCAAATATGAAATATGTAAAGTATGATAGCAATCCAGTCACAACAAATAACACATAACACAAATATTTAACATGAAAACCCTACTAAGGGAAAAACCACCTGGGATCGGTAACCCAAAATATTTCACTCTTTTGAAGTGAGCTCAGTTAGGAGCCAACCCTGTTAAAGGTTACCAAATACATTGTAAGGTGTGACCTTGTTAGAGTATTTATCACTAACAATTCTCCCTCGAGCAACATTCACTATGGGGTCAACAAGAAAATAATAAACATTCCTTGAATGTCATATTGAAATACAAAAGACTGTTAAGTCCACTCAGTTAAGAGATTTAGCTATAACAATGGTTAAAGTGATACAGTAGTGATCTAATTAAAATACAACTCAATTTGCAAGTATTCAAATCTATTTTAAGCTCAATATAACTCTTATGATCAATAATCAATTCACTCCATTAAATCCTCCAACTTACTTCACTTGGTGTATAATTCTCTGATGCTTGGTAATACATGCAGTTCAGCTTGGTTCTGTTTGTAACCAGTTTGATCAGTAGTGCATGAAAAATGTCTTCATGTGAATTCTCCTGTAGTCTCAATTCATCCAGTAGATTCAACAATGAATCTCATGTCTCTTAAATAGACTTGTAAACTATTTTCATCTCATCCATTAGATTTTGCCTCTTAATCTCCATCGTTCATTTTGTCATTTCAAGCTTCCTCGGTAGTTGTATCAAAAACATGTTTCAATCTCTTCCCTTCGATTATCTTTGAATTTTTTCATTCGTTTGATCTTCATAACAAACTCTATCTCTTACCTCGAAATCATAAGCAACTTCCAGCTTGTCAATTTAAGTTGGCTATTACAAACATTTAATGTTTTCATCCTACTCAGTTAATACAAAATGCGTCGATGATAACTAACTCGATTATTACTATCACTCAGTATACACAAGACTGACTCGATGTATATAGAAATCTTCAATTACCTACCATATTAACTTGTTCAATTCTAATCTCTTCTTCATAATAGAATAATGTAACATGCTCAAGTCAACAACATAATGCCATAGACTCATCATTAAGTTACCCAATGTATACCTTATCCATATCTATCATATTCATCTTTTCCTTATGTAGATATCTCATTTCTTCACCATTTCTTCCTTCTGCAAATGTTCAGATGTTTGTAACTATCATGATAAGTATAGTCAAAACTAGTTGACATCACTGACAACATATTGACTGATTTAATCATCTTACATATTACTTTAATAGCTCGGTAACCTCTTGAATCTTCATCAAGATATTCAATCAGTTGTAGGTTAACAAACACACCATTTTTTTAATTCATTAATTAAAAGTTATAAAGGTAGTTATTATTCATTGTTTATTGACTAGGGTTGGTAAAAAAGGATTTCTAGAACTATGGATTACAATTCGATTGAGGGGAATCATGGTGAGGGATTATCGAACCTGCCAACATCCCTCATACGAATAAAGTCATCACAAATAGAGGGTTATCTAGCTTAGTCTAACCCTAGCTTGATTTTATTAAATGGTTAATCCAA